>SNQJ01S0197410.1:0-16208 GCA_010110895.2 Picea sitchensis | reverse complement strand
AGCATGAGTAGTAGAGATAAGGGATATTCTTTCAGCCCCAATGGAACAACATAGATTCCCATATGCCAACATATGTGAAGATCTCTTCGTCAAATGGTTGGAGTACGAGAAGAGTCATCCACTCAAGTGAAACATTTGATGACTCTTAGAAGACTGAGCGATGAAAGCACCATGTGGAGATGTTTTGTTTTACTTATCTTGCACTTTTGATAGTTATTTTTAGTTAATAATATGTTATAAATAAGAGGATTGACCTGTTAGCAAGGGTCGATGGTTGTTGCAAAGACCCTCATTTTGTATTTGTAAAGAACTATTTCAGAGGTACCTTAATTGAGAAGTCTTGTTTAGGACCAGAGACAAGTTTTTGTTTTTTCATCAAAAGCTTGTGTGATTGGATCTGAAGAAGAATTATTTATGATTTTATCGCATGAATGGATGTTGTAACGAGTAAGAGCCTCTGAATCTGTTGATAAGTTATCTGATTCAATATTTTTGTAGTTCTTGTCTTTAATTATGAAAAGTAAATCGTCGTGTTAATATGTGATTGATGATTAGAGTTAAGGAAACTATTTTTCTTTCCATCGTTTATTGCATGTATGTTTTCTCCTGATAATCGTATCTCAGTCAATAATTGGAACACCAACAGGTTAATGTATTAGTACTAGGCTTGTTGTAGGTGTAAGAATCATTGTCTGCATGCTTGGGCAAAAGGGTTATCCCGAACTCAGCCTTCTTCAGTAGTTAATTCCTTCCCCTTTGTTACCCAGTTGGTTTATACCAACATTTATCTTGTATCGGTCCCACCTATAAGAGAAAATACAAAAAGAGAACGTTCAAATTGAAGGAGGAGTTTTCACAAGAAGACGTCATGTCGATCACTACATAAAGCCCATCGATTAATTGGCCAGATCGCAAGATCTGGAGAACCGTTTCACCATTAAATGCTGCAAAGTCTAATTGGGCCTCGGTGGGGGGTTTGGTTCCTACTGTTGAGTTAAAGGGATTTAAGACCCCTCAACACTACCTTCAACATTGAAATAAAGTTTCACTCTACTTCAAGCATTTATTTATAGTTTTGAGTCAATTATTTTCATGTTTTTTCAACACTTGCTTTTTCATTTCAAGAATTTGATTGATAGACTAGTGGCAATCAATCAAATGGTTTTGTAGTAAATATGGTCCCAATGGTTGAGACCAAGAGGATAAATAAGAACAAAGAATGATCTAGGAAAATGGACTAAGGGGAAATTGCATAGGTAATAGACATAAAATGGGAAAAATACATTCATACACTTAGGCCTATATAAGTAACTAACAAAGGAATGACCACTACCACATATTAAATCCATTACAAAAGATGGGAGGACTCATGGTCATCTTTATATGTTGAATGTATGGATGCTCTAAGTGAAAAACACATACACTACAATTAGTGGGCCTATAGTTAGTAGATTATGAGTGTAAGTGGGTTCTATCCAACTAGCCATCAAACCCTTAAACATTGACCTCAACCCTAACCCACTAACTCACAAATTTCTAAATGACTAACCCCTAACCCAGTCACCCATTAACCTCTAACCCACTAATGCACTATCCACTAACCCCTAACCAGTAATGACACACCCTTAACCCAATACGAACCAACCCTCTAGCCATTAACCCACCAATCCATTACCAATTAACATCTAACCCATTAACCTACGAACTTGTAATCCACTAACCACATAATAACTACCTCGTAATGAACAAACCACTAATCCCTTAACGCTCAACTCACTATCTCACTAATCATTACCCCCCTAAACATTAACCTAGTTTCCAATCACCCCTAATCCACTAACTCATTGATCATTAACCCTTAATACCCTCACCCATTGACCGCTAAGACACTATGACTGTTGACACACTTTTACCCCAATCACTTTCATACCCCTAACAAACAAACCCATTTACCTCCTAACCACCTTGACTTGTAACACATTAATCCCCTTACCAATATGACCCATAGCAGAAAATAAATCCTAAGAAACTACAATCTCTACCCTTTGACACACCATAACCCTTAGTTAGTAACCATCATAACATATAACACATTAACCCCCTAACACACTATGACCCCTAACAACTGACGATTATAACCATTATAACACTACCACCCCCCTAACATAGTATGACCCCTATACACTAACTCCCTAATAGAATATGACACTTAATTATTATAGATGGATAATATGGTTGGACATATTAACTATGGTTGAAAATATTGACCTTGGTCAATTATATTGCTACCATGATCAACCTTATTGAACATATTAAATGTGGTTAACTATATTGACCATCTTCACCATGGTCAACCACATTTCTAAAACAAACTATATTAACCAAAGTTGATTGTATTGATAATGGTTAGTGATATTAACCATCCATATTGTTTAGGAATTATCGGTGAGTGGGTTGGTTATTAGGCGTCAATGGTTAGTCGATTAATGGGTTAGGGTTAGTGATGAGTGGGTAACACATTAACCCTCGATATGTTAACCATTAAACCATAAATCCCTAACCCCTAACTGATCCAAGAGGATCTCGGTGGTCACCCACCTATTCCAACTAGCTCAAAACAATTTTTTGGCAACTTACTATTTTTAGCAGTTTTTCGGGTCCCAAACTTCTGGGGCCATTTTGAGGGCATAAATGACATTTTTTCATGATTGAGCACCTCAAGTATGGCCTAAGGCTTTGATTGAGCCTATGAAATGAAGCTCCTCATCAAGACCTTTCCAGTGAGCTATCATGCACCCTAAACAGAGATCATATGCATAAGTTCCGACCCCGAGAAGTTGATGTACTAACTTACCCCAACGGGGCCCACATGACTTTTGGTGCTTCATCTCCTAGTGATCCGAAAATGATCTTTTAAAGACTATAGTTAAGTTTATGCATGAGTTGATTTACCATTTAGAAATTGAAGAGAAGAGTAATATTTAATGAAATAATGTTGCAGCCATAATAAATAATGCAGAACAGAAAATAAGCACTAAGAACAACAAACCATAATGCCAAGATTGTTAACAGAGTTTGACAAAGTTTCCTACGTCTCCGGGCCTTTGTCTCAGTGGGGGAGGATTTCTTATTAATCTTAAATGCTTCAAAAATACATCATAAGTACATCAAATGGATTACAAATTGGTCTGGTTGTGTTCTGCTCGACCTCAAGAATCCAACACAACTAACGACACTGAAAAAGGTTGAGCGTAGCTCCCGGAAATGGCCTCCAAAGTTTGCTTCCTCAATGGATTCCCTTCATAAAATGGATTTAAGCTTCACAAGATCTTCATCATTCTGCTGTTCTGAACCTTCTTTCCATGGAAAACATGCCTATTTAAGTATATTTTGAGATGGGGTTCGAAATCCAACTTCCCCCCATGATTTGGGCCTCTTCTTGGGCTTAGATCCCCTCTTTTAGGGTAAAAAGCCAACAAAATCAGGCTTAAATATCTAAAAATAATCCAAACCTATAGTTAAAAACCCACTTTTTGGCTAATATTGGGGCGTGTGCCCCCTTTTTGACCCAACCAACATTGGGCTTTTTCGGGGTGCCACGTGGTGCCCTGTGATCAAGTCAGGTGTCACCCTGTGATTCACCACCATACACAGAGTCAACACACAGTCAACACACTTGCCACGTGTCACACCCTGAGCTTTCCATGTCACTACCACTTGTCATTCATATTGTCATGTGTTAGACTGTCATTGGTCCATGTCATCGTATAGACTGCCACGTCAGCATCTGTATAGCCACGTGCCGAATCTGTACTATGCCAACTCAACCCTGAAAATGCCAAATCTGCCTGACACATGTCACCTCCTGGTGCTACCATGTCATCATGTTGACGTCATCATGAAATCATGTTGCCACATCATGTTGACGTCATCAGTATGACCTCTGACTGTTGACTTTGACTTTTTTTCCCTGTTTGGGAAAATTTTCAGATCACCATAACTTTGCCATACGATGTCCATTTTCGAAAAAAAACATACTATCGGAATTGACATGACAATCCCTATGTGATGGTGCTGGTTTCATCCAATTCCGAGAAATTTGAAATTTTGGCCTTCGTGTATTCATTTTGGATCATTCCTCCCCACTAAGACCTTTTGGTCCTCCAAAAGGATATTAACCAGACATCAAGTGTGGGATAGGCCTCCTCACCTGTCCTTTGTCTTTAAAATTTGTCTTGTGCACCTGTCACATCATAATCAATTGCATAATAACCATGACATCTGAAAGCATATTGTTAGCCATTTGAACTCATTCACATCTTACTGAATCCACTACCATCCATGTGGAAAACATCAGCAACGATAATATCATAAATTTGACTGAAAATGAACCAATATGTTTGACGGGCTTGCATGACATTAACTTATCTTGAAGCAAAGTATGATTGAACTCCCATCCTACAACCATCTCATGTTCATGCTTAAGATCAATTTCTTTACATGGCACAATTATAGGTGTATTGCTTGCATAAGCCGCCTTCTTTAATTATTCCATTGTTAGAAGAGATTGATTTGCTTTTATGTGATGAGCATGTACAACATATTCAGTCCCCTTATTAAACAAGTGACATTGATTATGTTTCCTATAGAAGATTGTTTTGCGATCATATAAATAAGGGCTTCCTAAGACCATTCTACATGTTTCTAGCAACACCACATCACATATTACTTCATCCACATACTTAGATGTAATTGCAAACTTTATGATACATTGCTTTGTTATGGGAAATTTGTGACCTTTGCTTATCCAATTTAGTGAATAGGGTTTGTGATGCATCTTAGTGTTTAATCCCAATTTCTTAACCACTTCTTCTGAAATTAAGTTAGATTGAGATCCACTATCTATCAATGTATCGATCTTAGTATGTTTCATTATTACCCTTATATGAAATAATTTACTTCTTGAATAAAAACCATCACCAATTTTACCTGTCAAACCAACTATTGTAATCTTAGAGTCATCACCTAGATCTGATCCCAAGTCTGTTGGCCGTGTTGCTGTTGCAAATTTTTGCCTCCCTTTCCTCTCTTTGAACTACTTCAGTTTCTTCTCTGGGTGCAATTGCCAGCAATGCTCATCATCATGCCCTTATTTCTTGCAATGCTTGCAAGAGAGTTTCTCTTCCTTTACTGTCGTTGAATTTTCTTTCTTCCCATTCCCTTTGCCTTTGCCTTCTTTCTTTGAAGATGATTCCCCTGATACACTAACTCTAGTTTTTCCCATTTCAATATATGTTGCTTGAACATAAACCTCATCAATATTATTAGGTCCAAACATAAATACAATATTACAAATATAAGTAGGAAAACCTCCTATATACTTCATAAGAGTTTCTTGTGTATCCAATGGAACATCTAACATCGAAGTCATTTTACAAAATTCATATGTATATTCCTGCATCGATTGTCTTTTTCTTAATTTAAGACTTTTCCATTCAATTAAATCCTTTTCCTTATATCCCAATGGATAGAACTATTTTCTAAGTGCGGAAATAAAGTCATGCCATGATGGAAAAAACTTACCAACTCGCTGAGTTCCATGTTGCATCTTACTTTGCCACTAGATGAGAGTTGTGCCTTCAAGACGAAGCGATGCCAATTTGATTTTGGTTGCCTCATATTTGATTTGCTACACATTACAATATCCTTCCATCTATCTAACCCATTTATAGAGTTTCTCATCATTGACTTCGCCATCATACATAGGCAAAACAAATTTTACATCATGTTTAAGTAATGGCATATCAGGCTTATGTTTATAATAATGTTTTCTTGCATAGGTAGTATTCGAACTTGTACTTGAAGAAGAAGAAGAAGAAAATGGAGATGATGGAGGTGAAGGAAGAGATTCTGGAGGGTCCTCTCTTTCTTCACTTTTGGCTTGCTTTGAGGATTCCCCTTGAAATGGTATTTTATGTTCAAAGTAATCATCATACAACACTTTTACCATCTCCGACATGGCAAATAAAGTTCTTTGAAACTCTCTTTTGTTTTGAGAAAGTCCTTCTTCTGATGCCATCTTCTCACTTTGAGATGCCCTCTTTCTTGATCCAATCTCTGGATCTCCTTCTACAAGCTCTCCTTCACCACGACTTAACTTTTCTTTGGTAATCATGCAAACTCAAACAACCAAATGTCAACCTGCTCTGACACCACTTGATCTGAAAATGATCTTTTAAAGACTATAGTGAAGTTTATGCATGAGTTGATTTACCATTTAGAAATTGAAGAGAAGAAGAAGATTTAATGAAAGAATGTTGCAACCATCATAAAGAATGCAAAACAAAAAAAAGCACTAAGAACAACAAACCATAATGCCAAGATTGTTAATGGAGTTCGACAAAGTTGCCTACGTCTTCGGGTCTTTGTCTAAGTGGGGGAGGCTTTCTTATTAATATCCAATGCTTCAAAAATACATCAAAAGTACATCAAATGGATTACAAAATGCTCTGGCTGTGTTATGCTCAACCTCAAGAATCAAACACAACTGACGAAACTAAAAAAGGTTGAGTGTAGCTCCCGGAAATGGCCTCTAAAGTTTGTTTCCTCAATGGCTTCCCTGCATAAAAATGGCTTTAAGATTCACAAAATATTCAACATTTTGCTATTTTTAACCTTCTTTCCATGGAAAACACGTCTGGTTAAGTAGATTTGGATATGGGGGTCAAAATCCAACTTCTCCTCATGATTTGGGCCTCTTCCTGGGCTCAAATCCCCTCTTTTAGGGTAAACATCCAATAAAAGCAGGCTTAAATATCTAAAAAAAAATCCAAACCTATAGTTAAAAACCCAATTTTTGGCTAATATTGGCACGTGCAACCCCATTCCTTCAGGCCCCTGGTCATATGGGCTGCCATATGGCCACGCACTAGGCGCCTACGCCCTAGTCCTCCGCTTAGTCCTATGCCCATGTTCGTGTGTGAGTGCCCCGTGGCCTCGTGTTGAAGTGGTAGCCCTGGTTCTTAGCCAATGGAAATCTGGTCGCGGTCACATGGAAGTGCTAAGACTGCAGTCTAGCACCTTGGTAGGCGGGCTAGCCCTACCGATCGGGCACTACACCTGCCAAACCCAACGCCATATCACTTAAAATTTATAAATGCCACATGCTTTAAGAAGGAACAAAGCAACTCGGGTGGCTAGTTCGTGGATGTTAAGTTGTTTTCCAAGCCTGAAGGTCATGGGTTCGACTCTGTTGGAGTTCAAACAAACTTTTTGACCCAACCAACATTGGCCTTTTCCGGGGTGCAAGAGGTGCCCTGTTATTGGGCCATGTGTCACCCTATGATTTGCCATCATACACAGTCAAAAACATAGTCACCCTGCTAGTCAACCTTCACAGTCAGCATGCCTGCCATGTGTCACAGCCAGAGCTTGCCACATCACTGCCACCTGTCATCTGTACTGCCACATGTCGTAATATCACTGGGCCACGTCATCGTACAGACTGCCACATCAATGTCTGTACAGTCCACGTGTCGAATCCGTACTGTGCCAACTCAACCCTGAAAACACCAAATCCACTTGACACATGTCACCTCCTGGTGCTGCCACATCAACATGCTGATGTCATCATGATGTCATCTTCCATGACATAATGTTGACGTCAGCAATACGACCTATGACTATTGACTTTGACTTTTTTTGCCTGGTTGGGAAAATTTTCAGATCACCATAACTTTTCCATAGGGTGTCCATTTTTGAAAAAAAACATACTGTCAGAATCAACATGATGAGCCCTACGCGATGGCACTGGTTTCGTCCGATTTCGAGAACTTTGAAATTTTTTCCTTCTTGGATCCATTTTGGATCACCCAGGGTTAGGTTTTTGGATGTACAGGGTTTTGACATTCATGTTTATTGTAAAAAGGCCTTCAGAGCCTCATTGTACTCATATTCTTGTGAATGAGCATATTCGTCACATCTCTTCTAAGATATAAGCTGCCACCATTCTAGCAAGCTTGTTTTCATTCTACATTTTACAGTTTCAACATATTTCTTATTGAATAGAAGTCAAGTTTTACTGTATCTTTGTTATTATTCACTGTGCATCTATGTTAATATTACAATTTTGTGTTTTCATTTCATTTTGCTCATAAATCCAGATCAGTGGTATCAGAGCGGTCTACTCCTTGTCATTTTTAGTGCATGTCCCCGATGCGGTCAGGGTATAGAGAGTTGGGTCTCGAGCTTGTTTCTCTTGAGGACAAATTCTCTCCATGACCAAGAAACCATCCATGGCGGGTGAAAATAAAGATGACAAGACATGAGATCCTTTCAAAATGTTGCTCGAGGAATCCCTTGAGTGACAGAGGAACGAGATGATGGAAAAATTTGCACAAATCCTTCGACGATTGCCGACAAGCGACGCATCCACCTCAAGCGGAGGCGTCACCCCCTTAAAGGTACAAATCAATTTTGATATTACTATAATTGAAGGACAAATAGATGCAGATGTCGTAGATAAATGGTTAAACCTTATAAAAGGGTATTTTTCTGTTCACAAATTTTCTGATAAAGAAAATATTACATTTGCACTCCTCAAGGCCATCCCCCATGTCAAATATTGGTGGGACACTTTCTATGAGGTAAAGGAAATAGAGGGATCCACATTATTTGCAGTTTCACCTACTTGGGGTTCCTTCAGGCATGCTATTAAGGAACAATACTACCCTGTTGGAAGTTATGATGACTTGTATACAAGATGGACCACACTGCGGCAGGAAAGAGATCAAACAGTTCCAGAGTTCACCAATGCCTTTGATACCTTGTGCACCAAGTTGGGTATCAAATAATTTGAGTGACATCTGGTGCTCAAGTATCATGACGGTCTACATAGATACATCTATATGAAAATGGAGTTTTTGGATATCTCATCCTTGGGCGTGGCCTATCGATATGCCATCAAAATCGAGCAGAAGCTTAAACAAAAGATGCGACAGTTTAGGTCTGGGAACCCCTCATAGAAGAAGCAGGGCAAGGGCAACCCCAACCCATAGAAAAAAGGACAAAGAAAATATGGGCAACCTCAGGACAACCAATCCAAGTCGCAACCTCAAGATAACTAGTCCAAGACACAAGCAAAGAAAGACAATGGAAATACAAAGAAGGATATTGGGAAGTGGTGTGACTTCCATAAGAGCCCCTGGCATAACACTGTTGATTTCCACTCAAAGCAGTCATTGGTGGTTGAGGTGAAAGCCTTTGAATTAGATGCGGGCTCTGACTCTGAGTCAAAACTAGAAAAGGGATATAGATCATTGACACGGAACCCAGTGCCACCGTTGCTACCACCAATATCCAACTCGGTGAACCTGATGAGATAGAGGAAGGCGAGCGCCTCTTTCATTCACAGATGTGGGTGAAAGGCACTCTGTTGCACTTCATCTTTGATAGTGGTATCTAGAAGAATCTCATCTCAGCAAAGTTTTTCAAGTGGCTAGCCCTATCGACAACGTCGCAGCTGTATCCCTACAGATGGATCCGCCAAGGAAGCAATCTTCGCGTCAACCAACCGTGTCGCCTGTCATACGACATCAAGCCATTCAAAGATGAGGTATTTTGTGATTTTGATCCCATTGAAGTTTGTGATGTTCTTTTGGGTCAAGCTTATTTATGGAAACATCATGTTGTATATGAGTCTATGCCTCACAGTGTTATTATTACTTTGAACATGAAATTGTATAGGATACTCGAGGTAGTCCCACCTAGTGCTATTTCCTTGGTTTCTGCCAAGCAATGGAGAAAGTTCATTTCTCAGATCGAA
This sequence comes from Picea sitchensis, assembly GCA_010110895.2. NCBI lineage: Eukaryota > Viridiplantae > Streptophyta > Pinopsida > Pinales > Pinaceae > Picea > Picea sitchensis. The sequence continues at coordinate 6,385 of SNQJ01S0197410.1, read as the reverse complement.
AAGTTTGTCTTCTTCGTGATTCGCCCCCAGAAAAAGAAAAAGGTTGCAACCACATCCATGGCCTCTACGACCGACCTCTCCATGCGGAAAAAGCAAGTGGATAAGGTCGTGGAAGAATACAAATACATCTTCTCATCACCTACTGGGGTACCTATGCACTGTCAGGTCAATAATTCCATCGATTTGACCCCAGACACACTGCTACCCAATGGGTCAGTCTATTGCCACTCTTTGTTAGAAAATGAGGAGATCCAACATCAAATCCAAGAACTGCTCCACAAGGGGCACATATGACCTAGCTCGTCACCTTGTGGAAGCTCAATCATCCTGGTGAAGAAGAAAGACGAGACCTGGTAACTCTGCATTCATTATCGGGCCCTAAAAAAAATCACAGTGAGGAACTAGTACCCTATTCCTCGAATCAACGATCTCCTTGATCAACTCAAGGGGGCCAAATACTTCAGTAATATTTATCTGAAGTTTGGCTACCATTAGGTCCCAATAGAGAAGACAGATGTATGGAAGACTGCCTTCAAGTCAAAAGAAGGTCTTTTTGAATGGTTGGTCATGCCCTTTGGTTTAAAAAATGCCCCAACAACTTTCATGAGGATGATGGACGATATCTTGCGGCCTTTCACTAACTCTCTTGTATTGGTTTATCTGGATGACATCCTCATCTACAACAATACTTGGGCGGAACACTTACAACATATTTAGCAGGTTCTGTACACTCTGCGACATCACAAGCTATATGCCAACTTGGAAAAATGTTCCTTCATCATGGACAAGGTCCAATACCTAGGCTACATTGTTGATGCACATGGTGTGCATGTGGATCCAATCAAGATCCAAGTCATCCGTGACTGGCCAACCCCAACCACACTCACCGAGCTTCGGAGCTTCTTAGGCCTTGCCAATTTCCATTGCAGGTTTGTGTTGGGATTCTCCCATATTGCATTTGCCCTCATCCAATTCATCAGTGGTGGTGGTAAGGTCAAATTTGTGTGGGGCCTGTCCCAACAACAAGTGTTTGATGATCTAAAGCAACGCTTGTGCTCAACCCCAGTGATTTCATTACCTGACATGTAACAATCCTTTGAGATCGAGACAGATGCTTAAGACTATGCTGTGGGCACAATCCTCACTCAGCACGACCACCCCGTGGCCTATCATAGTGAGACACTATTAGATGTTGTCTGTAAGTACCCTACTTACGACAAAGAATTGTACTCCATTGTGAAATCCTACTACTAGTGGAGGCATTACCTTCTTGGAAAGGATATGGTCATCCACACTGATCATAAGTCATTGCAGTTCATACAGACACAAGCGAAATTGTAGAATGATTGCAATCAGAAGTGGTCCACATATTCGCAGTAGTTCCACCTCAACATCAAGTATAAAACATTAAGTACCAATTGAGTCATTGATTGCCTCAGCCGACCTCCAGTCACGACACTCACCATGGTGCTATACTCTTGCGACCACGAGACCTCTAGATGGCCTCACATCTATGAGATAGATCCTAACTTCGCCAACACCTACCATATGTTGGGCACAAACACACTTGTCATTAATTTCCATCTTCAAGATGGGTTGTTGTGTCATCTGGGTCATGTCTGTGTTCCATCAAGTGAGCGAGCAAAGCTGATTTGGGAAGCCCACTACAGTCGGGTGGTAGGACAATTTGGCATGGAAATTACAGTGGCAGTGTTGCAACGACATTTCTACTGGTCGAAACTTTGACAGGATGTCAACAAGTACATTCGTTCCTGCACCGCCTGCACTATTGCCAAACTAACCACTAAGAAAAAAGGCATGTACACTCCTCTGCATACTCCTGAAAAACCATGGGAATCCATCTCATTGGAATACATGTCAGGCCTTTCGTCCACCAAGTGGGGAAATTACTGTGTTTTTGTGGTTGTTGATCGCTTTTACAAGATGGCGATTCTAGTCGCCTACAAGAAGAGTATCATAGCGGAGGCCACTGCCAAGCTCTTCTTTGAATGAGTGTGGGTACACTTTGTGATCCCAAAAACCATTATCTCAGATTAGGATATCCAGTTCCTCAACACCTTCTAGTCGAGCCTTTGGTCACTGTTGGACACCAAGCTCACCAAATCCACTGCCTTCCACCCCCAGACAGATGGCCAAACCGAGGTCATCAACCAGATGATCGTGCACATCTTGCGCATGTAAAATTCCAATCACCCTTGCACATGGGATGGGAGTCTTCCATATGTTCAACACAACTACAATAGAACCATGCTTAGCTCAACTGACGACAACCCGTTTCAGGTGGGGTTGGGATTTCAACCATTGGGTCCCATGGATGTTGCACTACCCCTTGCGGCCGCCCAGGCAGACTTGTCGCATGCTCCAACTTAAGCCAACAAAGCCGCTCGGTTCATTGAGTGGATCCAACACATCCACCAACAATTTCAGGATATTTTATAGAATTCCAATGCCAAGTACAAGCAACGCCATGATCAACACTAGGTACCACACAAGTTTTAGGTGGGAGACAAAGTTTGGTTGCACTTGCAGAAAGAACGCCTTACAAGGTCTCATCAGAAGTTTCATCCACTCCATTATGGAACTTACACCATTTCCAAGGATGTGGGTGACAAGGCTTTTGAGTTTAACATTCCCCCCTTCCTTGGCTTGCACCCAATGCTCAACGTGGACCTCCTTTGACCCTATTTTCCACCATTATTGGAGACCTCGGAGATAGAAGAACAATTGACACAAACAAATCTTAACCTTGACTAAATTGAACATGCATCCACTAGTTACATCGTGGAAAAACAACTCAAGGGAACTCACCAGTAGAGGATCCATCTTTATCGAGTTGTCCAAGTGGGGAAACTCCTGCACCAAGGCAAGTGGCTCACTTGAGGCTAAATTCAACATAAATTTCCTCATCTGATGGGGGAAATCAACACAATGGAGACCATTTCTTCCTAATGGGGGAGTATTGATCTAAGAGGATCTCAGTGGCCACCCACCTATTCCAACTAGCTTACAATAGTATTTTGGGAACTTACTAGTTTTTGCATTTTTTCGGGTCCCAAAATTCCAGGGCCATTTTGAGGGCCTAAACAAAAAATTTTCACGATAGGGCACCTCAATGAAAACATATGACTCTCGTTGAGCTAGTGAAATGAAGCTCCTCCTCAAGACCTTTCCAATGAGCTATCCTACGCCCTAAACAAAGATTGTATGCAAAAGTTACGACGAGGAAGGGGAGCGCCTCTTCCATTCATAGATGTGGGTGAAGGAAACCCCACTGCTTCCATTGTTGATAGAAAGATCCAAAAGAACCCAATCCCAGCCAAGGTCATCAAAATATTTAAGTTTCCAATGACGCCACACCCCCAACTAGACACCATGTCCTAGGAACGAGAGCTTTGCGTCAGCCAGCAGTGTTGCATGTCCTATGACATCAATCCCTTCAAAGATGAGGTACCATGTGATTTATCCCGACTCAATGTTTGTGATGTTATTTAAGGAAAACCTTATATGTGGAAATTCCATATTGCTTATGAGTCCCAACACCATAATGTCATTATCACTCTGTGGGGCCATCCCTATAAGGTACATGAGGTAGTTTTTGGTTATGATTACAGCTGCGTGAGACATCCTCTAGGACACAGACCTGAGAGAGAGCCCTTGAGATGGGTGTGTATTTACTATACGAGACATAATTGGAATGTTGTGTTGTCCTCCTCCTTATAGAGAGTTGAGAATAACTCTAGATGATTCTCCTATGTAACACAGTGAGAAAGAAGATCTGCTAAGTTGGACGTGCCTGTGGCTGAGCACATGTGAACGTGTGAATTCCCATGAGTTGGGTACATCGTTATGAGACATATATGAAAACAATATATTATCCTCCTTTGAGCAGAGAGTTGAGGTCTTTCTCTTGAAGAATATAGCAAAGGATTGGCTGGGTTTTCTTCCCTTGTTGAGAAGAATTTCCCAGGATACTTCTTCTGTACTTGTGCATGGTGTTTCTTCTTGTGATGTTGAATGTTGCAACAAAATTGTTTATGGTTTAAGTAAAATGATAAAATGGAATGAAATTCATGCTTAAAACTTGCCTATTGAAAAATAAACATGGTATCAGAGCATAGGTCTTGAAGAACCCATTGCAAAAACAATCTTCAACCATCTTCTCTCTCCTGCAAAAACCGTACGACCCTCCTAGGGTTTCCATAAATTTCGTATGACCTACCTCTCTGAGAGGTTTCAACACTTGGAACTTGGACGTTGGGGCTAAAAAGAGAATATGTGTGTACGACCTCCTTCAACGCACCTCCAAAAAGTCTCAAATTGTAATTATGAGCATTTTGACTTTTTGGCCCTAGGGTTTCGCTAATTTCTGCGTAAAAATTCAGAGTTAGGGTTTCTGCAACTCTTTGAAGGAGTTATTCAGCTCACCAGTGCTATCCTATATTTCAAAGGATTATTATTGGCAGTCATAAGTAAAAAAAAACCTAAAATTTCTAGCCTAGCCTAGTCGTTAGGTTTTCTATCCTAGTTGACAAGTGTTTGTGAAGAATCCAAAATTAAAATGAACAAAATCACGATGGAAGACAAGATTCATGGTTCAAGCAAACTTAGTTCCAAGAAGACAAGACCTCAAGGAGATGAAGACATCAACATTGTTATCACACAATTTGTACTTTGGTAAAAGGAAAGGTAAAAGGAAATCAAATTGGAGTAACTTGAGGTTATGCTATCACTGTTACCTCAATCATATTCCTCTTTCTATTTAGGGTTCTAGGCCCAAGGGAGACGTCCCCGGTGACCTGGGGGTTTGAGAAGGCAAGGTGAAGATGGATATTAAAAGGTCCCCTCTCACAAGTCACCACTAATCAGAAAGTCTCGGGTTTATAACCAATGAAGTGATAATATATCAAAGTCTACCTGCCTGGAACAAAGCAACAAGAAACTATATATATTGCATGTACAACTTGCCGTTAACACTTCATAAAACCACAAACTTTATCAATAAAATAAATTGGATGATAATGATGAAGTACACATAAAATTATAACAACAATATTTATGAGATAATACTTCACAACAAGTGCCTTGAAACAACAAAATGACTAAGAGTAATCAACCATTAACATCATAATACTAGAATTTATTAGAAGCAAACAAGGCAATGTACTAATCAACCTTTTCAATTGCTTTTAGAAGCTTTTAATGCTGCAAAGTATGACTGTAGCTTACTTTAGTAACAACAACAATAATGTTAGTAGGTTAGGCTATTCTAGTGTTAGAAGTAGTTAGTGAAAAACTTAGAGTGTAGGTTTAAGTGGTTGTTTTGATCAATCACTCAATAAGAAGACTTAGCCTAGTGTTTTTAGGGAAAATGGAGTCAATGATGTGGCAGAAAATGTTGAAGGAAAATGATAATGGGAGAGTCAAAGACAAGAGAGACTAATAGTTGGAGTGTTGGTAACCCAAGGCCTCAACTATCAAACCCTAGGGGAAACTAGCTACTAAGGTGTAGGTAACCCTAGGCCTTAATATATTTTCCTCCCTCTTTAACTCAGTGATGAAGAAAAAATGGCTAAGATGAAGCAATAATACTAGGGTGTTGCAATGGCAAGGCCCTAGCAAATGCTTCAAGAAAATCGGCTTCTTGACAAGATCTAGTAGGTGAAGGCTTTTAAAGCTAGGACAATAACATGTGCTAGACTTCCTAGGGTTTTAAACAAGAAATTTCATAAGCTTAATGTAAAATGCAAGATAACATAACTATAACCATTCAATTAAGAAGAATTTCAGAAATTTAACTTACATACATCAAGAATCATCAAGCAAAACCTTAGTTGAACACTTCCACCAAGAAACTTGCCAAAATACTCCAAAATTTATCCTTCCTCAACAAGTGTGCCTAAAATTTCAGCCAAGTAACCCTAGATAGGGCGCAAATTTCAGTCCTCACAAGTGTGAGTGAAAGATGATGAATATCAATGACCAGAATTAGGTCAAAAAGGTTGACATGGCCAGTTACACATAATATCCAATTTTTTACATTAAATGTCATAATAAAATCCTAAATCAAGCTGTAAAGATGACATCATGCCATTTTAGGGTGACGTTAGGCCTTCTTAGGGCAATTTTGGCCTCTTGGAGAAAAACGTTAGGCCTCCTTGGGCCTCTGGATCCCGCTACACGTGCCACTTGCACACAACTGCCTCCAAAGTGTCCAAAACACTGGGTAACGTCATGGGTGACCTGGGTGATGTCATGGGCCTTCCAAGGCCTACATTATGGTGAAAAGGGAAAGACCCCCCTAGGTCCAGGCCCGATAGGTTGTCCCTGGTGGAACTCCCTCCTCTCTCTCCAGTGCAAATGCCTG
>SNQJ01S0197409.1:17303-34209 GCA_010110895.2 Picea sitchensis | reverse complement strand
AAAAGCTTTTCCATTATTTATATACATTTAATTATAACCATTATATGTCTCAAAACAACAATTATATATCTTTAAAAATATTTTCCATTCTATATACATATAGTAGTTTCTATAATTATAACCACTCTCAAAACAGTTGCTGTAATGACAGTCATCATGTAATGGTTAAGGTTCCCAGCAGCGCTGGGCTTGACTAGAATTTGTTTCAGGTCCCTTAACCCGGTTGGATATTGCCATATGCCAACTCAATCTTTGTGTAAACAATCTCTACATTTTTTTTTACATTATTTTATATGTAAATTATAACCCTATAATACTCATAACTCAATATATAAATATATATATATACAAATATATATATAAAAGCAATCTAAAACCTACCAACTTGAAAGTAAACCTAAATTAAGTCCTGTGTGGCTGATGCCGAAGACATAGTGCCCTCAAAGTCAGTGAGGTTGGCAGACTCCATAGCCATCTGCCTTCTTTTCTTATAACTTGCTTTGAAGCAAGCTTGTCGGAGACGTTTGGTTCTTTCTGCAAGCTCAATGCCAGGCATTTCTTCCATTAGTCTCTTCTGCTCTTCCAGTATTTCTGTAGCGTTTCTCAACCGCGCATTGCTCAGCCCTTTATTGTTCTTGCCTAGCTCCTGCAAATCAATATTTGATTCAGTATCATGTTAAATTGGAACAACCAAAATTTGAGTCCTTAATAATAGAGATCTAATATCAAATAGTATAAACCTAACTTGGAATTTAACAAATTTTAAAAGGGATTAAACTACAAAGATGTAATTCTATTACTGTTTAAAAGCATTCAAATTAAGATGGATCTCTGTTGTTGCAGGGAGAAGGGTATTCTATAGTTTAGTTCAGTATTAGGTTGATGTGTGATTTTTTTTTTTTTGGTTTAAATTCAATGTCTAATTGATACTAATTAAAAAAATTAAATGAAAATGATATGTAAATTCTAAATGATATATGTAAAGGAAGAAAGATTTGCACCAGAAAGATTTGATCCTCTCCATGATTTCATTTACCTGGATAGAATGGATCAAGCTTTCCAAACTTTTCATCTTGCGATGGGGCCAGCGTGGGATGCCGAATTCCCTGCATCTTTTCTTTAGCACTGTAAGACCAACCTTCAACTCCTTTGCTGCTTGAGTTATTGGCATCTTGAAATAATGAGAGAGTTCGTTTAAGGTAATATCAGTTATCCTATCAGTAGAGCCTCTCTGATGACTACCAGCTCCACTTTGAGCAGATTGAGATGATAATGCCGTTTCGCTGTTAATTCCATTCCATGACGAATTTAAATAGCTGGGATCATCGTGAAGTAAGGACGGAGCACTACTGACATAGATTGCTTTCGAAGTTTCAGACATGGCGGGCAAGTTATAGCAAGGAGAGCAAGTATATTCCATGGCTTCATCTGGCATATTACTAGGTGGACATGAATTATGATGGGAAGTACCTATACCTTCATCTCCAGCCAATTTCTGATCTTCCACAAGAAAATCATTAGCTGGGTTCATTATCTGGCTAACCATTGAAGCAGCAGGAATGCTGCTCCAGTTCGAGATATCCCATTCAGGAGGATTTGATTGCAGCGACAATGGTTTGGAAAGGCTGCAAGAAGTTGGATCCGTTACATCTGAAGACTCGCAAAGGCTTGGAATATAGTCAGAGAGACTCAGAAGATCTTTTGTCTCGAAGATATCATCTGCAATATTCAGATCTTCTGAGAATGGAGAAATACCAATCAGCTCGGAGTTTCTGCAAGAAAAACAGATATATAATATAAGCCATGTATGATTTTATGAGTCCTGCAAAACAATCCATGAAGTTTACTTAATGCAGGTAAATTAATTGTTCTGATTGCGACAACAAACCTGGGCAGTGATTCCAGCCGAGGAATTGCTGCCTGCACATCACTGCAATATTCCAAAATACTTTGCCAAAAGTCCTGCTCAGCCATTTCTTGATTATGATCCAAATTAACTACTCCTTGATAAGTTGGATTTTTTTCTCCTTATATAATATAATCTGGACCAACCAGAAAGCCCAAGAGTCAGGAGAATTGATCGTATTTCTCAATAATTTAAACAATTATATGATCTCGGAGGATTGATCGTATTTCTGAATAATTCAAACAATTATACGTTCTTGGAGAATTGATCGTATTTCTGAATAAGTTAAACAATTATATGATCTTGCAACCGGCGGCCCTTCGTAGGTTACCAGGTGGCTGCCCCCTCAGCTCGCTCGGCCATCCTTCCAAAGATCTCTGGTGTGTTTGCATGTCTGATCTGTCATCAACACAGGGCGAGAGGTATTTACACCCTGGAGGCGCACAATCATAACCTCTGGGCATTTCAAGTATTCATGATTTAAAGATCATAACGATGGCCAATTGCCTCATAGTAACAGGACACCCTGTGTGCAACAAGCGACGGATGGCAAGGTGAACAAATTGCGGACCTGTGTATATGGTTGGCCGTTCCGAAAAGATCGCATGCATTCAGTTTGATAAAGAAATGTCAATTAGATCCTCAGCTCAATCAAACCCTAAACTTATTTTTGAGTTTTATGTGTTTATGAATCTGAGCCTGATTTTCGTCGTGTAGGGAAGTAATGCAATCATCAATATGAAAAAATATAGAATAAATAAAAAATCATCTTTCGTTTTAAATACTCAGAAAAGTGTTCTATAAACGTTTATTTACGTTCTTGGAATACCAAGTATTTCAAATCCTCCTTCTCTTGTTTATAGTGATTGAAAGACAATTGTTCTATAAGTGTCTAGTTGTGGTGGTGGAATATGAATGTTAAATCTTGAGTTGAGGATGATTATAATGTGGGTTGTGCTATGTAGATGAGTTTATCATTCAAAGTAAACAGTTTGAGTTTGTAAAATAAAAATAATATTTAAATTAATTTAGAACATTAAAAATAATTTGGATCATATAAAATCATTCTTAAAGATATATCATTTTTTTTTTATGTTTATTTTTTTTAAAGGATATAGAAGATTTGTTTTCAATGCCAACTCAATGTGGCAATAGATTGTGATTTGAAAATGAGATATACATGGAATTCTCAATTCTTCCTTGTTTTTAGTAGCGGAAAACAATTATCCAAAATCTATATTCTTTATAAAAATAAAAATAAAATGGCTTTTTCTCTATGTTTTTCTAATTCTATTGCTTTTTTCCCTTATCTAGCTAAGTTCTTCATGATATCAAAGTAGTCTATGTTTAAGATCAGTGTTTTAGATTTCTCATTAGATCTTGTAGTGGTTCATGGTGTTTCCGTTTAGTGGAAGAATTGGGCGTGTTCTACTTTTTGGCCTTTTTCATCAAAATTTGATGATATAATATTTCTCTCATCTTGAGTGGACTCATTGTAGTGCGCCCTTCAATTTATTCAATATTTCTCTCATCTTGAGTGGACCCATTATAGTGCTATATAAAATAGAGTTGGCCATCATAATAAAGTAAGCCATTTTCCCTAAGGTTAATAGATTCTCTTACTATTATTGTTTTTGTTTTTGTTTCTAGGTTATTATTCTCTTTATGTTAGTCCACTGCACCTATGAGGTAGGGTTTCTTGATTGAGAGGTAAAAAATACATCCACAATTTTACTCCATAGAAAATTCTATAGAACGAGATTTACTCTAGATAATATTTTACATGAATTAGTGGATCTACACATTGAATTGGCTATTAAAATTGAGTGGACTATATGGGAAAGAATATATGTGTACTTGACCCCGAAATAAATTAAATTGAAGGAAATTCATGTGTTTTGATAGAATTCAAAATTGAGTGGTGGCATAAGATAGAGGAAAAAATGAAAAACAATTTGGTAGAAACCAAGGGATGAGAATCCTCACTCAAATTACAATCATATCCTCAGAGAATGAGTAGTTGGTGGTAATAAATTAGAAAATGAAATACAATTAGAGGTCATATTAACCAAGTATAAATAAATCAATGTGATAACAATGGGGATGGCAATGTCCAATAGAAAATTGGGGTTAGTTTAAATAGTCTTGAGATTACTAACAATAATAATATTTGCAGAACCAAAAAGATGAGTTTGAATAAGTTCATTTACAACATGATACAAGACAACAATGACATGACCATATAAGATAAAGAGTAGGTTTTAAGTCCACCATCTTAGGGGAAATTTCTTGAAGCTTAGCTGTCAAACATAACGATATGATAGAAAACACAAATCGTGACAAATACTGTAAAGGAAAGAACAAATAATTTGAGTCAAACTGGACATAGCATTGCCCTAAATGAGGACTCTAATATCCAAATTTGGGATAGTTTGAAACATAGATTTAGAGTTATTGGGAGAACCATTGGAATGGGTGTGTCATACACCTTACATTTAGTTTGAAAAATATATTTAGATTTATGGAGAGCAATGTTGGGACATGTGTGTCATACACCTTGTGGTCCTATAGTGGAGCAAGTAATGATTGGTAAGCAATAATGGGGAATAAATTTTGACTAGTGGCAAGGTAAAATGTAGATCATTAGCAAATAATAAATGTTAAGAAACATCAATTTCCAATTACTTGCTAGTGGTTTCCATCATGTAGAGTTGGAAAACTATAAATGGATTATGATTTTATTACTCCTATTTATTTAGTGCTAGGGTTGGAGGAAAACAAAATATGAGTTTTAGTTTAGTGTCATGTAGTCAAAATTTCAGCAAAATCCTTATGCTATTATTGAACACTCTTTTTGAGAGAATGGATACTTTATAATGTATTCTAATCATTTAGTTATTGAATAATACATTGATCATGCTTTAAAGTGTGGGGGTTTTCTCCTGAAAGAGTTTTCCCCAAGAAATCATTGTATAATGGTGTATGTTTATGTGTTGTTTATTATTGCATTCGTGGTTATTTGATTTTTGCACATTCTTCACTCATTAATTAGTTTAGGAAGCTATTCCAAAATTTAGCTTCCTTTCATTTGGTATCAAATCCTAATCACCTCAAACCCATGGTTATAGGGATAAGTTTTTTTTATATAATATTTATTTAAATGGGAGCTTGCACAACATGAAATATTGTTGTAGGGAAATGGATAGCACATCTATATTATAATTGGAGAAATTTAATGGCACTAACTTTGAGTTGTGGAAGATTGATATAGAGGATATTCTCATAGACCAATATATATGGGTTACAATATCTAGAACGAAAAATGTTAGTATCAAAGATGAAGAGTGGGTGGTTTTGTAACTAATATATGTTAACTTAGTAACTTGGGAAAATATCTCACCTAGGAATATCCTTTTGCAACCAAAAATTCGTTGTGATTTTCAACATTTCAATCTAAACCAATCTTATTTTTGAATACCTATTTACATCCAATGGGTTTCTATCCCTTAGGAAATGGTACCTAGTCCCATGTGTCATTCTTTCTAAGTGCAACCATTTCGTCATCCATGACCAATATCTAAGAATCCTTATCTTCCATCTCCATTTCCTTTTTCATGGTTCTAAGCTCACTGGAGTTAGAAAATAAAGTCAATATACATATTAAATTAGATAGACTATAATTATACTTGTCTTCTTTTCTTTTTTTCTAAGTGTACATCCTAAAATTTTTAGGTGGAGTTTCTTTCAAAATATTTGATCTCTCCTCCTCATCAGGTCATCATTAATTTCTTGTTCATTTTCTAGTCATATTTCTCAACCTTAGGTGGTATTTGAATGATTGAATTCTTCTCATCCTCTTTTGGATCCACCACTATGGGACAAGGATTGATGTCTTTAAAAATAACATTCCTTCTATAAAACAAATTCGAGGCACAAGATCCCAAAAATTGTACCCTTTCACAGCAACACCATATCTAATGAAGATACATTTTACAACCTTGTTATCCAACTTCAACCACTTCTCCTTAAAAACATGAGCATATGCCTCACAACAAAAACATAAAGATGTTGAAGTGAGGGATTCTTTCCCATCCATACCTCCATAGGGGTCATATCCACAAGAGATGATGTGGGAGTCCTATTAATCAAGCAACATGTTGTAGCAACTTCTTATACCCAAAATTATTCTCTAAGTCAACTCCACTAAGCATACTCGTATCTCTCTCGATCAACGTTTTGTTCATTGATTCTACAAATTCATTCTGTTAAGAAGTATATGGATTTGTATTATGTATTTCAATGCCATCATCCATAGAAAAATTAGCAGAACAAAAACTCACCACCATTATTAGTCCTCAACACCTTAATCTTCCTACCCGTATATTTATCCAAGAGATATTTAAATTCCTTAAACTAAATTATAAGAAAATATACCCATGTCCTTCTAGAATAATCATCAATAAATGACACATCATATAGAGATTGAGAAATTGAAGGAAATTTAACTTGAAAAAATACATCAAAATGAATTAATCCCAACACCTTAGAAGATTTTTGAGAAATAGAGTAAAATCGAACATGATTTTGTTTTCCATATATGCAATGCTCACAAAATTAAAATTCGAGACCATAATTATTCAATCCATCGACAATTTTTTTTTTCCAAGGCTCATAGGCCCTTCTCACTTATATTGCCAATTTTTAGGTGCCATAGCATTATATTGTCTATAGGTAAATTGATTTTTGAAGCAATGGCTTTCTTAATTACATAAAAATCATGACCATCAGAGATGGATATAGGTTGTGATTGTGAAGGTTTATATCATATAGATATTTTCACTACATAAATTGAAGAATTATTATACTAAATAGTGCATTCATCAAGATGGATTTTTTTTGACTTGAACATAATTAGTGAGTGCCATAGCTCCTCAGATCCTCTTACACCCTTTCAAAGAAAACACCATGAACGCTCACCTCATTAAGTGTGCTTCCTGATAGTAGGTTTAATTCCATACCCATAACGTGAAAAACTCCATTGATCCCCTTTACTCTGCATTAGGGAATCTAATCAAGACTCTACCATGACAAAATATTTTGAGAGGAGAGTCATCACCAAAGTATAACATCCCACCATCATATTTCTTGTACACTAAAAACTAATGACATTGGGAAGTCAATGGAAGGAAGCTCCAAGGTCTATCAACCATGCACGTTTCTTTGCATGGGTTGCCAAATTTACAAAAAAGGAATATCCATCATCCTCTTGAGAATATTTTTCATATTCATCATCAGAATCATTATTTTCCTTCGTATTATTCTTTTTCTCTTCCTTGCAGTCTCTTCTAAAATGCTTGACCTTGTCACCGTTGCAATATTTTTCTTTGGAATTTTTAGGATACTTATGTCCCCCACGAGATTTGGATATTCCCTAAATTTATCTCTTATTTCCTTTCTCCCTTGATCTTCCATGACTAACTAAGGCCTCATTTATGGATTCATAAGATTTTTCCTCACCTCCTATTCGAGTAAAGAAGCCACAATCTCATCAATCACCAATGTCTTTACAATGCTTCCAATGCCCATTACTAGGTTGTCCCATGAATCTAGAAAATAATACAAAAGGGTCATACAATTATCCTCCTCATCTATATTCACTCCAAATAAGATCAATTGTGTCACAATAGTATTAAATGAATTAAGGTTCTCAATTATAGAATTACCATCACCAGTTCTCAAACAAATATTAAATAACTTGAAGGGTGCACTACACTGGGTCCACTCAAGATGAGAGAAATATTAAATAAATTTTCCACTTACATAAAAGTATTGAAATATGTAATTATGTGGTACACATCAATATTAGATCACAACAAACAAACTAACATCTAGAATTAAGCAAATGTTGTTGTAGAAACTAGGTGTTGTGATGAATAAGATGAATGTTGCTACCGGGGGAGAACTAGGTGATACTATTTTTGCATGGGAGGGTAAACCTATATTGGGTTAAGTGCCATAGGTATCCACATTATTTCCTCTTAGTTTAGTTTGAAACTGTACCCACTTTCATCTTGGTTTAAGAATGAAATTAGTAAAGAAGAAAATGTGATATGCATTGGTTGAAGAGGACTTTGAATGTAAATAAGGGATGTTGTATACATTTTCAAAGATGTAGGAGAGATGATACTATGATTCTCTATAATGTAGGTCACATTATGGAATATTATTATATGTATTTACACCAACATTGAGACTCAATAAAACTGGAAGGAAAGTGTTATAATTGACCTTGATGATAGGAGGTAGTGCCCATGGAGACATGAGATTTTTATTTGTTGTGTGGTCCCTATGTAGATAAAGACATTGTTGTAAATATTTCTATGATTGATTCCAATAATAAGTCAGTAATTGACCCATGTGAGATAAATGTGCATTTCTTGTGCGAGAAGATAAGAGCCATGTTGTGAAATAAAAATCAAGGGTTTGAGATGGATCTATGGTGTAGGAGAATCCACATGGGATGACCATGCATATGGGGATGATTTATAGCTAAGTATGGGGCACAAATTAAAGAATCCCAATGAGGTGGTGTAAGGGAGGTGGATTTGGAGGACTTGGTTTCAAACATATACAACAATTTATGAAGCCTAATAACATGCTTGTGTGATGTGTGATTAGTGTAATATACATGTGAACTGGAGGGATAAGTAGGAGGAGTTCATGATAGCATGGTTGAGTGATGATAATAAGATCATATATGTAAAAAATTATGATACTACACCATAAATTATATAGTTGAAAAATTAAGATAACCCTAGTTGTAATGTGGGTGAAAAATGATCGTGCACCTCATAAATAGGGACTAATAGTGAAACCAAGTTTGGTGGATCAAGACTATGGAAAAATGAACTATTTTTTCTAAGAGTGGGAAGAACCAAGCATGTGATTTTTCCAAGATGGTGTATGTTCCATTGGAAGAGATGGTGTCACTATCCCATGTGTGGGTCCTAGGATGGATAACAACATGAATTTAATGTAATGAGAGTTAGGTGCTAGTAAGAGAGTTGGTTCTTATTATGAAGTTGTAGGGAAAAATATCTATGCATGATGTCATAGAGTGATAAATAGATCTATATTATGAGTGGGTGTTTCTTGTAAAGAGTGTTCTTTTACTACAAGTGTTATTGTTTCATGAATACTATAAGGTTGGAAAGGGTGAGGATATGTTGTTTAATGAAGGACATTATGGTTGACATGATTACCCTCATTATTTCAAAATATTGTTCTTCCTTGTAAGTGTTCTTGAAGACCGCTCCCAACAAATAGGGCATTCAGGGTACTGAGAAGTTGAGAATACTCGTGATAGGTGGAGCCATGGTTGTGTGTAGTTGCTTGAAGATAGAAATACCAATATTGATAATGAGAGCACATTCTCAATGTAGTAATTACTTATTGTTGATGTGTTTCCCCCCATCAAATGAACACCATTTTCTTTCAAACTTGAAAAGCTCCAAATAAACCTTCAATTGTTGATCATCAAGACCCAATAAGTTTTAAATCAACTCTAGTATTGCAATTCTTCATCATAAAAGGATAATGGGGATGGATTCCCTTTGAAATAAAATAAAGGAATTAAAATGATATTAAAAAGAAGGATATTCCTTATGTCCATATTATCATTAGATATCCTTGTGTCTCATATTTTTCCATAATCTTACAGAATCGAAAATAGATGTCAAATGTCCAAGATATCACCATTTTTCCTCCTTTATTCACCAATTTCCCCCTCCATTTTTGAAATTTTGATTAAGTATTGTTACTATACTCTCACATTCCTTATTGTTATCTTAATAATTAGTCATTTTTCCCATCTCCCCATATTCCATTTTCCTTACTAAGTCATTTTTTCCATCTTCCCATATTCCAATTTATTTACTCACTTTCCATAATTAGCCATTTCCATTTTCATACTTCATTTTTTAATTCCCATTTTCCATTTTAATTTTTCCTTTTCCGTTTACAATTTCTATTTTCCATATTTTATTTTACCATGGCTCGATCATGATCCCATTTCTATTTTCCATATTTTATTTTCATTTCATTTTCATTTCCATATTCCCTATTTCACATAGCTCCATGATTTTCCTCCCCAAAACTTAGTCAATTTTTGTACATGATCCCATTTGTGCATAGTCCCAATCCTTTCGATCCCTCTCCTCCCTAAAGACTTCTCAAGACTTATTATATGTTGACACATGGAAATGAAGTGCACCTACCTCTAGGTGACACTTGGATGGACATAGATGATTGGACAGTGACATGGCATGGCAATTGGGTGATGATGTGGTGATAAAAATATACTTTGTGCACAAGAAATGTGGATCTCTATAGCTATATCTACCTTACATACAAAGAATATGGAGATAAAATTTCCATAAAAATATTTCAAGAGAACCCTCGCACAATGCATGTGGGATAAATAATTATAATTTGGAAATATGAGGCTCAAAATACCCGAAGACGGATCAATGGTGGTTGAGTCTCCATCCTATGGAACTCATATTTTTTGATCCAAATGTCCAATTTGAGAAAAAGAGAGCTCATCGGAAATTTAAAGAGATTAAGAAAACATTATGATGAAGGAGCATCACCTTCAAAGTCAACAACGCACGTGTGGAGGCAAACATAGGACATCTCAACAATGATAGAATTTCAAATCGAGCATTTAACTCATAATTTAATGGGTTGTTTAGATATTTTTGTAACAACATTTTAAAATGTAACTTGTTTGTAGAGTCTTAAAGGACTGTAAGAAATTGCAGATATGGAGTGTCGACTCTATCTGGCAATAAATAGTAGCTATTGTAATAGGACAGAGTAGGTAATATCTTTGAATTTGAAATGATAGATTTTAGAACAGGACGAGAGAGCTCGTGGAGAAGTCCTTAGATAGTTTTTCAATATTGCATTGTAAGATAGAGAATGTAAGAGAAAGGATAGAGAGATCAATAGAGCAAAGTAGAATAGAAGAAACACTATGTATTTTGTTTTCATGAATGAATAGAGAAGACAAAAATTGTCACAAATCCTTGGACTGGGTTCATTTAATGTGTGATTGAATGAATGTTATTCTGTGTGTATGATTTGTTACAGTTCATTTCATGTATGAGTGTTCGAGAGATTAATTGTATGAGTTCGTGATGAAACTAGTTGAGTTTCAATCATTTCTCTTCTGATACTTGTATGCAAGGTGTGCATCTTGAGCGCAAGGAGTGTGTCGACTAAGTATAGGATTGATTTAGAGAAGTTCATAGAGATATTCAAAGAAACTCAGACCAGGTGCAAGGTGTGCACAGTGTCAAGGAGCCAACAAGATTCGGAGAACCAGCACAGAAGAACGCCAGGTGGGCGAGAAGCATTTTCTTGGAAATAAAATCCTTCGAACTGAGTTATTTGAAATCCCAAGAATGCAATATATGCGTGGGAGATCGAAATCCTTCCAAGGGAAAAATCTCAGAAGAGATAATAATTTCTACAAGTGTTAGTGAGATCCAAGAGTTGGATTCACAAGAGGGGTGAAGATCGAGTCTCTGAACCCTGAGAAATATTCTAAGTCAGGGAGAAGACAAAATTTAGGGAGAGAAGGTATAGTGGTCGTAGATCAGTCACAGGGAAGATCTAGACTGTAAAATATGTGTCCAGGAAGTGAGATGTAAACGCAGGAGGAAAACAGATCTAAACTGTCATATCTGGCATGTGAACCAACAACCATTGGATCCAGAGGAAGTCACACAGGGGAAGTTTCAAATCCATCAGAACAGTCCATCGGAAAGGGTGTGTGGCAATCACACAATGTTTCACTGACTCACAACTTGAAAGGGTCAAAGGGAAGTCCGTGAGGTTTCGCGAAACACGAACTCCCGAAAGGATCATAGTCGTTGATCATTCCGAAGTCATCAGGATCGTCCATTGTCAAGGGAGACACGTGGCGAAGAGTCATCATTTCATTGACTCGCAGAGTGAAGAAGTCAAAGAATAGAATTGGGAGAATTTGTGAAGAGAAGATTCACGATAGGATCATAGTCGTTGATTGTCTCGACATCATTAGGTTCATCCATTTTGGAGGGACGTGTGACGAGAGACCATCATTTCGCTGACTCGCTACTAGAGAAGGTCAAAGGGGTAGAGTCGAGGACTTCCGAGGTCCGAAATTGTGATAGGATCTGAGTCATCAGAACATAAGAGAAATGTGATTGTCGATCTGGGCGAAGGAAATATCGAAGGTTCAAGGATCAAGCTTTCGAAAGGTAAGCGTGGGGGTTGAGCTTCAATATCACGAAACGTGAAGTCCTGATGCGCTCAGAGGAGTAGCCCTAGGTCATAGGTAAGGGTCACCTGGGCAGAGACCAAAGGGAGAACTAAGGAACATTAGCCCATTTCAGAACTCGGGCATTAGAGAGTTAGAGTGGACTCATACGTGGAAGTCCCAAGGTCATGAAACATGAGGACCCTTTTTGGGCTCAGCCGGTGGTCACAGGTGGTGGTCATGTGGGGAAATATTTGAAGGGAGTGAACCAATGCTCAGCCCTCATCGGGGATCAGCTATCGAGAGGATTTAGGAGGCTCATTCCAAGGAATCTCGATATGCAAACTCACAATATGCCTTTTTCATAGGCATGTGGTCACAACCCATGATCGTGTGGAGTAGAATCTCATGCTTGGGTGCTTAGTCACGTAGGTGGAGTTTCATGAGAGGACCTATGGATTTGTAGAGTTAAAGTTCTAGCAGGGACAAAAAAACTGTCCCAACTTGAGGAGATTGAACGATCCAGTGACTGGGAGGTCAACGCACCTTGCTGATGTAGGGGGTTTGCATCAGGTGGTATCAGAGTCGAGATTAAGTTTTTTTGCAAACAATGGACAAAAGGATAAAGGGGGAAAGTTGATATCATTTGTGGTATCAATGAAATTTGATTTCTGTTCGAAGATGAAGAAGTAAAATGATGCCACCCAGAAGGTACAAAGAGAATGCAGAAATGGAAGAATAAATGAGGTGACTCTGAATGAGGTTGGACGTCATGGAAACAACACACAGGAGAGAACCATACATTGGAGACATCAGTGAATATGAGAGCGAAGAATAAGCAGAAGATGAAGCAAATGTAGTAGAGGATGTTGCACAAGATCGCTTGATAAAAGTTGTTTCAAAGATAGGAGCCAGAGAAAGAATAGAGGTACCTATGTATGAGGGAAATTTGGAAGTTGAAGAATTGTTAGATTGGGTATGTGCTATGGACAAATACTTTGATTACGAAGACATTGAAGAAGATAATATGGTGAAGCATGTAGTGACAAGACTGAAATTTCATGCAACATTATGGTGGGATGAATTGCAAGTCGAACGCAAGAGAAATGGTAAGCAAAAAATTAAAAACTGGGATAGGATGGTAAATAAGTTGAAAGACAAATTTATCCCAAGGGATTACCAAATCAATCTTTATAGAAGATTGCAGAACTTGAAACAGAGGGGTTTATTGATGCAGGAGCATTGTCAACAACAAGCGAGCGCGAGGCAGCGCCAACACATTTTGGCACATGTTTAAAAGTGTTTAAATTGTTTTGAAGAAGGATGTGCCAAAAACTTAAAGACTATAGTTAAGAAAGGGCATACTTGTGATTGTAATCATACCTTGATCGTCCCACTCTCGTCTGAAGGATTAAGAGGCATTTATGATAGTAAATGTAAGTAGGTAGAATTGAATTCTAGACTAGATAGTTTTAGGAGCGGAGGGAAAACCGACTATAGACACCCTCATATTGTATCATTGTAACATTATCAAGGGAAGAGAGCATAGGAGAGAATAGAGGAGAAGAAGAAGAGAACTATGTAGAAAAAACCCATGTACAGAAGTCCTAAATTAATACATGAAGCTTTGATTTAGACTTATGGTGTTGTGATATTCTCTGTGTATGCATGTTGAATGTTATGCCTAGTGTTGTTTTACTCTTTCTGTCATGCATTTGTTTTTTATGCTATGTATGTATGATTTATCATTGAATGTCTAAAATCTGAAGAGAGGGAGAGTAAGGAATGAGTTTCAATTGTTTCTCTGTCTGAGTAAGAGTTTTCCTGCAAAGAGTGCAGCGAAATTGTCCGCAAGGTGTGCATTGATAGATATCAGAGTTTGTCTCTGAAAGCTCAGGAGGGATAACATTATTCTCATTCTCAGTGCAACTTAAGCATAGGAGCCGTGAAAAGTGTGTGTTGGTTGAGTATAATCTCAGAGTTTGCAACCTGAGGGAATTGTTGAAAGACTGTTGTCGCAGGGAGTGCACAAAGTCGAAGAGGTTCAAATACTAGAGTGTATTTGAAGGGTTGCTACAAGGAGTGCATGCAGGAGTATTTTTGAAGACTCGAGTTTGGGGTAAAAGCTCAGGAGAGTTAGGGCCTTGGAAGTGTTCAAGGGGAGGTGCGAAAAGTTGTTTTGTAGGTCGACAAGTTCCGTGAAAGAATACTGTTCATTTCGCAGGAGTTGTCAAGGAGGCATTGGACGGTCGAAATTCTCCGTGGAGAATTCGCAAAGTCCCGAGAGCTGTCAGATCCTATAGAGGAGTAAGAAGGGTTATGGAGATTATTTTTCTAAGTTTAAGATCAAAAGAAATAGGGTTGTAGGATCCAAGCCAACGAGGGTCGTTGGATTGCTCGTGACTCATTTCAGAGTTCGCAGGTTTGAAGGTGCAGAAGAATCCAATAGTGGAGAGTGGACAGGTGGAATACTTGTTGACACAGAGGTCAAACCTTCGTTGACCATTTCAAGGTTTCGTGAGTTGGAGAACCGAAAGACTTGTAGCGAGATTCACGAAATCGCGAAGTGCAAAGTACCGAAGGGGAAAAATGATTTGTGTGGGGCCAGCTATTGGTGAAGTGTGTCAGAACTCGACATTTTGACAGTTCATAGGATAGGAGTTCGAGACTTTTTTCCCGAAAGTCCCGAAGTCCCAAATTGTGATAAGGAGTAATGAGGAGTTCAGGATCTTGACACTTCGGGTGTCGGGATAGAAAGGAGGAAGCACTTCGGGAAGCAAAGTTGCAAAGTGATGAAGCTGGGCATGAGGGACACGTGTTAGAACCACAAGGTGGGACCGTGTGATAGATAGGCAGACATGCATCGTCTAGTGGAATGAGTCAATACTCTGTTGACTTCTTGCATCTCAGGAATTCATGAGATAAGAGCACAAAGGCTCGACGTTGAAACTCCTGAAGTGGCGAGTAGCAAGAGGTGTTAGCACTAAGCCTAGCCGGTGGTCACGCACGGAGGGTGCTGATAGAAGGGAGCTATACCCATTTCATGATCTCGGGTATCGTGGGATTGGAAGGAAGGAGTCGAGAGCTTCGACTCGTGAACTTGCGAGATTGCGAGTTACGACAAGCGCCTTCGGAATTGGGCCTTGGTCATAGCGTTGCGATCGCTTGGAAAAGGTGGAGCTCACGCCTAGTGCTGTTTGCACAGGGGAGCTTCTGAAAGAACCTGTGGATCGATTGAATTGAGATTCCAGCAAGGAATCGAAAGAGCCGATCCGGCTCAAAGGAAACAAAGAATGATCCTATGAGCGGACTTTGACCCGAGGATTGGGGGTCTGCGCCTGTGTGGTATCAGAGCACATAAAGATTCCTTTGCTTTCTGTAGCAGGGAAAAGGAAGATTCACCATGCCATTGAGAAGAAGAGACAGGAAAACACCCGATCTACCAGAGGAAAGGGAAATGCCAGAAGAAAGGGGTAGGCAGGTGCCAAATCCAACCATGGAAAGAGAGATGCATAACATACGCACCAGACTCGTGGATGTGGAAATAAAACAGAGGTGCACAGCCGATGTTGGAGATGTCAGTGAATCTGAAAGTGAAGATGAAGCTGGACATGAAGGAGAAGAAGTTACAATAGAAGATGCAGTAAATGAATGCATGATTAGGGTTGTTGCAAGAATGAGTGCTAGGGCAAAAATGGGCATTCCAGTATATGAAGGAAACCTGGATGTTGAAGAGCTTCTAGATTGGATTAGAGCTCTGGACACGTATTTTGACTATGAAGATGTCAAGGAAGACAAAAAGGTCAAACATGCTGTCACAAGACTTAAAGGACATGCAACATTGTGGTGGGATGAACTACAAGATGATAGACGCTGCAAAGGCAAGCAGAATATCAAGAGTTGGGATAGAATGATCACGAAGATGAAGGCAAAATTCATACCCAGGGATTACCAAATCACTCTGTTTCAGAGAATGCAGAATTTGAGATAGAAGCTGATGTCAGTGAAGGAATGCATTGAATAATTTTACAGGCTGAACATCAGGGTAGGTCATCACGAAAGTGATGATGGGAAGGTTTCCAGGTATATGAATGGCCTGAGATATGACATTCAGGATGAGATGAGAATGATGACCATCCGAATGGTGGAAGATGCTTATCAGATGGCTCTGAAAGCTGAAGAGAAGTTGAGCCAAAAGAAAGGTCAAAGAGGCCAAGGCAGAAGTCAGCCTAGAGGCAAAACAGTTGTCCAAGAAAGGAATCAGAAAGCTAAGGAAGAGTGGAAGAAACCTCAACCTCAAACTAAGAGAGGTGGAAGCTCATAGAGAGGGCAGTATACTGAACAAAGAGGACAATATGCTGATAACAACACTTTTCCTCGCATTAGAGGAAGAGGAAGGGGTAGAGGTGGAGTAATAAAATGATTCACATGCAGAAAGAATGGACACAAATCTTATGAGTGTCCAGACAGAAAGAAAGAAGGTGGTGAGACTCACATTGCCGAAGCACAAAGGAAGAATGTTGAGGCAGAGGATGTTGAAGGTGGAAGATCACTGGTGATGAGGAAAGTTCTCTTAACACTAGAAGATGAGGCGGAGAATCCAGTGCAAAGGAACAATATTTTTCAGACTGCTTGCAAGACCAAAGATAGGGTATGCAAAGTCATTGTGGATAGTGGTAGCACAGATAATCTCG
>SNQJ01S0197409.1:0-17293 GCA_010110895.2 Picea sitchensis | reverse complement strand
TACCAAATAAAGCAACATACAGATTGACACCACAAGAGAATGAAGAAGTCAAAAGACAAGTCCAGGATTTAATGGACAAAGGGTTGGTTAGAGAAAGCTTGAGTTCGTGTGCTGTTCCGATAGTGCTCAGTTCGAAGAAAGACGGAGGCTGGAGGATGTGTACTGAATTGAGGGAAATCAATAAGATAACCATCAGGTACAGATTTCCATTACCAAGGATGGATGATTTGATGGATTTCTTAAGTGGAGCAAATTTTTTTTTGAAGATTGATTTGAAAAGTGGATATCATCAGATTCGTATGAGAGAAGGTGATGAATGGAAGATAACATTCAAGACCAATGAAGGGTTGTATGAATGGCTTGTCATGCTGTTTGGTCTAACAAATGCACCAAGTACCTTCATGAGATTGATGAATGAAGTCCTGAAGGATTTCATCAGAAAATTTGTCATTGTGTATCTTGATGACATACTGATTTTCAGTAAAATGGAGGCAGGGCACCTGAAACATTTGGCTACAGTGATGCAGAGACTACAGCAAGAGAAGTTGTTGATAAATATGAAGAAATCCTCGTTCATGAAGACAAAGCTCATTTATTTGGGGTTTGTTATTTATGCAGATAAGTTGAGGATGGATCCAAATAAAGTGGAGGTGATTAAGAATTGGCCATCACCGAAGAGTATATTTGAGGTTCAAAGTTTTACATGGATTGGCTAGTTTCTATCGGAAGTTCATTAGCAATTTCAGTGGAATTAGTTCACCGATGATGGACACAGTGAAGAAAAGACATAAATATTTTCACTGGACAGAAGAAGTTGAAAAAAGCTTTGATTTGTTAAAGAGGAAGATCACGAAACAACCAATTCTGGTGTTGCCGGATTTTAAAAAGACATTTCAAGTAAAATGTGATGCAAGTGGATTTGCAATAGGGCCAGTCTTGAGCCAAGAAGACAGACCGATAGCATAATTTAGCGAGAAGCTGAATGAAGCCAAAATAAAATACTCCACATATGACAAGGAGTTCTATGCTATTATTCAGGCATTGAAGAAATGGAGACATTATTTGATTCCTAAGGAGTTTGTTTTATACAGTGACAATCATGCTTTGCAATTTGTGACTCAACAGGAGAAGTTGAATCAAAGACATATTAAATGGGTTGAATACATGCAAAAATTTACTTTTGTAATTAAGCATATTTCTGGAACTGCTAACAAAGTTGTTGATGCTTTGAGTAGGAAATGTTTTCTATTGCAGGAGTTCAGAGTCAAAACACTGGGTTTTGATGATCTCAGGAACATGTACAGAGATGATCCAGATTTTGGAGAGGTGTATGAAGCAGCTGAGAATCCAATTCTCAGGGACAGGAGTCAATGGGTTGAATATACGATCCAGGATGGGTTGTTGTTTAGAGGCAATCGACTGTGTATTCCAAAGTGCTCCATGAGGGAGAATCTATTGAAGGAGAAACATAGTGGAGGATTGGCCGAACATTTCGGTCATGAAAAGACATTCTCAAAGTTAAATGAGTCATATTTTTGGCCAGGAATGAGAGCAGATGTCAAAATATTCATGGACAGATGTAGAATTTGTCAGCATTCAAAAGGAAAGAGACATAATGTAGGCTTATATCAACTGTTACCAATACCTGACAAGTTGTGGGATGTAGTAAGCATGGACTTCATATTGGGGTTACCAAGAACACAAAGAGGGTTTGACTCGATCTTTGTAGTGGTGGATAGATTTTCTAAGATGGAACACTTCATACCATGTAAGAAAACCAATGACGCAACTCACATTACAAATCTGTTTTTCAAAGAAGTCATTCGAATTCATGGCTTACCAAGGAGCATAGTTTTGGATCGAGACACCAAGTTTGTGGGACACTTCTAGAGAACCTTATGGAAAAAGATGGGGATGAACTTGTCATTTAGTTTATCTTATCATCCTCAGACGGATGGACAGACAAAAGTTGTGAATAGAAGTGTGGGTGACTTGTTGAGGAGTTTGGTGACAAAACATCATAGTCAGTGGGATAATATTTTACCACAGGCGGAATTTGCATATAATGATTCAATCAACAGAAGCATGGGGCAGAGTCCATTTCAAATTGTTTATGGAATGTAACCAAGAGGAGTTTCTGAATTGAGGGATTCAGAACAGACTGTGACTAGGAGTGCTAGTGCAAAGGATTTCACAGAAGCGATGAAGGAGATTCATAACCAAGTTAGGGAGCGATTGAAAAACTCGAGCGAAGAATATAAGCGAAGAGAAAATCAACACAGGAGAGAACTTCATTTCAAAGTTGTTGATTTGATTCTTGCACACTTAAGGAAGGAAAGGTTCCCAAGGGGAACATACAATAAACTGAAAATGAAGAAAATTGGACCATGCAGGATCATAAGGAAATTTGGGACAAATGCTTATGAGATTGAATTACCTGATGGGATCGGAATTTCATCGATATTCAACATATCAGATTTGTACCCTTACAAAGATGAAGCAGGAACAGGTGATGAACAACCAGAGGTTCACTGGACAAAATAGATGCCAGTTGCAGAGAAGCCACAGATGGAGGGGATACTTGACAAAAGAGTTAGTAAGAGGACCAGGTGAAAAGAATATTTTGAATACTTGGTCAAGTGGAAGGGACATCCAGTTGAATATTCCAGTTGGGAAAATGAAGCCGAAACCCAGAAGCATGGACAGACTATGCAAGAGCTCATGGACAGGAGTCCATGAAAATTTTCAAGCGAGGGAGTATGATGCAGGAGCATCGTTAGCAGCAAGCGAGCGTGAGGCAGCGCCAACACATTTTGGCACATGTTTAAAAGTGTTTAAATTGTTTTGAAGAAGGATGTGCCAAAAACTTAAAGACGATAGTTAAGAAATGGCGTACTTGTAATTGTAATCAGACCTTGAGCATCTTGCTCTCGTCTGAAGGATTAAGAGGCATTTATTATAGTAAATGTAAGTAGGTAGAATTAAATTCTAGACTAGACAATTTTAGGAGCGGAGGGAAAACCGACTATAGACATCCTCATATTCTATCAATGTAACATTATCAAGGGAAGAGAGCATAGGAGAGCATAGAGGAGGAGAAGCAGAGAACTGTGTAGAAAACACCCATGTACAAAAGTCCTAAATTAATACATGAAGCTTTGATTCAGACTTATGGTGTTGTGATATTCTCTGTGTATGCATGTTGAATGTTATGCCTAGTGTTGTTTTACTCTTTCTGTCATGCATTTTTTGTTTATTCTATGTATGTATGATTTCTCGTTGAATGTCCGAAATCTAAAGAGAGGGAGAGTAAGGAATGAGTTTCAATTGTTTCTCTTTCTGAGTAAGAGTTTTTCTGCAAAGAGTGTAGTGAAATTGTCTGCAAGGTTTGCGTTGATAGAAATCAGAGTTTGTCTCTGAAAGCTCAGGAGGGATAACATTGTTCTCATTCTCAGTGCAAGTTAAGAACAGGAGCCATGAAAAGTGTGCAGTGGCCGAGTAGAATCTCAAAGTTTGCAACCTGAGGGAATTGTTTAAAGACTGCTTTCGCAGGGAGTGCACAAAGTTGAAGAGGTTCAAATACTAGAGTGTATTTGAAGGGTTGCCGCAAGGAGTGCATGCAGGAGTCTTTTTGAAGACTCAAGTTTGGGGTAAAAGATCAGGAGAGTTAGTGCCTTGGAAGTGTTCAAGGGGAGGTGTGAAAAGTTGTTTTGTAGGTGGACAAGTTCTGTGAAATAATACTGTTCATTTCGCAGGAGTTGTCAAGGAGGCATTGGACGGTCAGAATTCTTCGTGGAGAATTTGCGAAGTCCCGAGAGCCATCAGATCTTGTAGAGGGGCAAGAAGGGTTATGGTGATTGTTTTTCTAAGTTTAAGCTCAGAGGAAATAGGGCCGTAGGATCCAAGCTGACAAGGGCCGTTGGATCGCTCGTGAAAACTCATTTCGGAGTTCAGAGGTTTGAAGGTGCAGAAGAATCCAACAGTGGAGAGTGGACAGGTGGCATATTTGTCGACATGGAGGTCAGACCTTCATTGACCATTTTGGGGTTTCGTGAGTTGGATAACCGAAAGCCTTGTAGTGAGATTCGCGAAATCGTGAAGTGCGAAGTCCCGAAGGGGCAAAAAGATTTGTGTGGGGCAAACTATTGGTGAAGTGTGTCAAAACTCGACATTTCGGCAGTTCAGAGGATAGGAGGTCAAGACTTTTGTCTCGAAAGTCCCAAAGTTGTGAATTGCGATAAGGAGTAATGAGGAGTTCGGGATCTCGACACTTCGGGTGTCGGGATACAAAGGAGGCAGCGCTTCGGGAAGCGAAGTCATGAAGTGTCGAAGCTAGGCACAAGGGACATGTGGTAGAACCATAAGGTGGGCCTGCGTGATAGATAGGTGGACACGCGTCATCTAGTGGAAGGAGTCAATACTCCGTTGACTTCTCGCATCTCGGGAATTCGTGAGATAAGAGCATGGAGGCTCGACATTGAAAATCACAACATGGCGAGTAGCGAGAGGTGCTAGCACTAAGCCTAGCTAGTGGTCACGTGTGGAGGGCACTGATATAAAGGAGCTATACCCATTTCGTGATCTTGGGTATCGTGGGATTGGAAGGAAGGAGTCGAGAGCTTCGACTCGTGAACTCGCGAGATTGTGAGTTGCGACAAGGTGGAGCTCACGCCTAGTGTTGTTCGCATAGGGGAGCTTCCGAAAGGACCTATGGATCGATTGAATTGAGATTCCAACAAGGAATTGAAAGATCCAATCCAGCTCAAAGGAAACAAATAACGATCCTATGAGCGGAATTTGGCCCGAGGGTTGGGGGTCTGTGCCTTTTATCATTGAAGGAGTATGTTGAATAATTTTACCAACTGAACATCAGGGATGGACATAAAGAGAATGAAGATGATAAGACAACAAGATATATCAATGGGATGAGATATGAGATACAATATGAGATCAACATGATGTTTATAAATAAATTCGAGGATGCCTATCAAGCAACCTTCAAAGCTGGAGAAAAATTGGCTAGGAAGCAAAGCCAATGAAGCAGAGGGGGAAATTCAACCAGAGGCAAGGGAACCAACAGAGAGAAGTTCCAGAAGTTGAAGCCTGAAGCTCACAAACAACATAGTCACCATAACAAAGGTGGAATTTATAAAGAAGGACAACATGGAGGAAGAGATTCTTTTTTCCAGAGGAAGAGGAAGAGGAAAATCCAGAGGAGGCGTAGTTAAATGCTATACCTATGGAAAAGAAGGACACAAATCTTAGGAATGTCCTGACAGAAATAGAGAAGAAGGTGGAGAAGAACACATTGATGAAGCGTAGAAGCATGTGGAAGTAGAAGCACTAGAAGGAGGGAGGATCCTCATGATGAGGAAAACCCTTCTCAAACCTGAAAAGGAACTAGAGGAACCAGTTCAGCGAACAAGCCCGTTCGAAACTGCTTGCAAGTCGAAAGACAGAGTTTGCAAAATAATCATAGACAATGGGAGAAATGACAATCTAGTATCCATAGAGATGGTGGAGAAGCTGGAATTGAGTACAACTACACATCCAAATCCATCCAAGGTATCTTGGTTGTAGAAAGGACATCAAGTCATGGTAAGTCAACAATGGCAAGTTGAATTTAAAATAGGAGGTTACAACTTGATGAAATATTGTGTGATGTAATTCCTATGGATGTCTGTCATATTTTATTGGGGAGGACATGCTAGTATGACCAAAAGGTTATTCATTATGGGAGAAAGAATACCTATATCCTAGAAAATAATGGTAGAACACATATGTTGCTACCCATAAAAGACAAAGAGAAAAAGAGCGAAGATAGTTTAAGCATACTTCTCGTGAGTGGGAAGGATCTCTTAAAAGAAGTCAATAAGGAGAAAGAAATGCAATTTGATGTTGTGAGGAAGACTAGAGTTATCCTTACAAATACTTATGTAGAAGACTTGCCTGTAGAAATGTAGGAACTATTGGAGAACTTTGCTGATATAGTCATGGATGAGTTACCACACTCGTTACCACCCATTAGGAGCATAAACCATCATATTGACCTTATTCCAGGAGTTAGTTTACCAAACAAAGCAACTTATAGGTTGACACCTAGAGAGAATGAGGAATTCAAAAATCAAGTCCAGGAGTTGTTGGATAAGGGGTTAGTCAAGGAAAGCCTAAGCCCATGTGCAGTACCGACTGTATTAAGTCCAAAGAAAGATGGGGGATGGAGGATGTGTACAGATTCCTGAGGCATCAACAAGATAACCATTAGATACAGATTCCCTTTACCGACGATGGATGATTTGATGGACTGTTTGAGTGGAGCAACCTATTTTTCCAATATAGACTTGAAGAACGGATATCATAAAATCCGAATGAGAGAGGGAGATGAATGGAAAACAACATTCAAGACAAACGAAGGATCATTTGAATGGTTGGTAATGTCATTTGGGTTGACAAATGCACCAAACCGATTTATGAGATTGATGAATGAAGTGTTGAAAGACTTCATAGGCAAATTTTTCATAGTATATCTAGATGATACACTAATCTTCAGCAAGACAAAGGAAGAACACTTAAGACATCTGACATTAGTGATGGAAAGGTTGTAGCAAGAGAAATTGCTGATAAATCTGAAGAAGAGTTATTTTATGAAGAAGGAGATCATATATTTGGGTTTCATAATCTCTTCAAATGGATTGAAGATGGACCCAGAAAAAGTGAGAGCGATCAGAGAATGGCCATCACCGAGCAACATATTTGAGGTAAGAAGTTTTCATGGGTTAGCAAGATTTTATAGAAAATTTATCAGAAATTTCAGTGGCATATGCGCACCCATGCTGGACACTGTGAAGAAGAAATACACATCCTTCAGTTGGATAGAGGAAGCTGAAAGAAGTTTCAAAGTGTTGAAAGAGAAGATCACAGAGTAGCCAATTATGGTCTTACCAGATTTTCGAAAAACATTGCAGGTGAGATGCGATGCAAGTGGATTAGCTATTGGAGCAGTCTTGAGTCAGGACAATAGACCAGTTTCTTATTTCAGTGAGAAACTGAATGACGCCAAGAAAAAGTATTCCACGTATGAAAAATAATTTTATGCAGTGATTCAAGCATTGAAAAATGGAGACACTATCTAATTCTTAAATAATTGGTCTTGCACAGTAACAATCAAGCTTTGCAATTTATTACTAGACAAGAAACGTTGAATCAGAAACATGGAAAATGGGTAGAATTCATGCGGAATTTTACTTTTGTTATCAAACACATTGCTGGAACTGCTAACAAAGTCATAGATGCTTTGAGCAGAAGGAGTTTGATTGTACAATAATTGCAGGTGGAGACCTTGGGGTTCAAACACCTCAAGGATATGTATAAAGAAGATGCAACTTTCAAAGAAGCTTATGAGGCATGCAAGAATCCTTTATTGGGAGATAGAAGGCCATGGAATGAATATTTGATTCAGGATGGATTATTGTTCAAGCGAAGCCAATTATGCATTCTGAAGTGCTCAATGAGAGACAACCTACTGAAAGAGAAACAAAATGGAGGTTTAGATGGACACTTTGGTCACGATAAGACATTTGCATAGCTGGGCAATTCGTATTATTGGCTGAGCATGAGAGTAGAAGTGAAGAAGTTTGTAAAAAAATGCAACATTTGTCAATATTCAAAAGGAAGAAAACATAAAACTGGCTTGTATCATCCATTACCAATTCCAGAGAGGCTGTGGGATGCAATCAATATGGATTTTGTTTTTGGATTGCATAAAACTAAAAAAGGGAGTGATTCGATATTTGTTGTGGTAGAAATATTCTCAAAAATGGCACATTTAATACCATGCCAGAAGACGAGCGATGCCACACACATCGCCGATTTATTTTTCAGAGAATTAGTGAGACTACATGGATTGCCAAGGAGCATAGTTTCAAACAAGGACACCAAATTCGTAGGACACTTTTGGAGGACTCTATGGAAGAGGCTAGGGATGAAATTATCCTTTAGTTCATCATATCACCCTCAGATAGATGGATATACTGAAGTAGTAAACAAGATTCTGGGAAACTTGTTGAGAAGTTTAGTCACTGAGCAAGGTCGGCAATGGGATTAGATTCTAGCACAGGCAGAATTTGCATTTAATAATTCAGTGAACAGGAGCACATGAAAAATTCCATTTGAAATTGTGTAAGGTATACAACCAAGAGGGATTACATAATTGAGAGATTTGAGTCAAGATGAGTTCAAAAGTGCCGGAGTAAAGGATTTTGCAACAAAAATGTTGAAACTCCATGACAGAGTCAGAGAGAAGTTACAGGACAACAGTTAGAAATACAAGAGAAGAGTTGATGAAAGGATAAGAGAAGTTCAATTCGAAGTTGGAGATGAAGTCTTAGCTCATTTGAAAAAAGAGATATTCCCAAGGGGAACATACAACAAGTTAAATATGAAAAACATAGGACCATGCAAGATTCTCAGAAAATTCGCAGCCAATGGTTATGAGATTGAGTTGCCAGACAATGTTGGGATATCACCGATATTCAATGTTGCAGACCTGTATCATTACAGGAGAGATGAAGCAGGAGAATCATATGATCAGAAAGAAATTCAGTGGGAAGAGAAATTGCCCAGAGCATAAAAACCTCAGATGGAGAAAATTATCGAATAGAGAGATGGAAAGAAAACCAGGCGAAAGACATATCCTGAATACTTAGTGAAGTGGAAATATCATCCAATGGAAGATGCAAGTTGGGTCACAGAACTTGATATTTTGAAGCATGTAAAGACAATGCAGGAGCTCATGGACATGAGTCCATGATTGTTTTTTAACCAGAGGAGTATGATGCAGGAGCATCACCTTCAAAGTCAACAACGTACACATGGAGGCAAACAAAGGACATATCAACAATGACATAATTTCAAATCGAGCATTTAAATCATAATTTAATGGGTTGTTGATATATTTTTGTAACAACATTTTAAAATGTAACTTGTTTGTAAAGTCTTGAAGGAGTCTAAGAAATTGCAGATATGGAGTGTCAACTCTATCTAGAAATAACTAGTAGTTATTGTAATATTACAGAGTAGGTAATATCTTTGAATTTGAAATGATAGATTTTAGAATAGGATGAGAGAGCTCATGGATCAGTCCTTAGATAGTTTTTCAGTATTGCATTGTAAGATAGAGAATGTAAGAGACATGATAGAGAGATCAATAGAGTAGAGTAGAATAGCAGAAACACTATGTATTTTGTTTTCATGAATGAATAGAGCAGACATAAATTGTTCTAAATCCTTGGACTGGGTTCATTTCATGTGTGATTGAATGAATGTTATTCTATGTGTATGNTCATGCATGAGTGTTTGAGAGATTAACTGTATGAGTTCGTGATGAAACTAGTTGAGTTTCAATCGTTTCTCTTTTGATACTTGTATGCAAGGTGTGCATCTCGAGTGCAAGGAGTGCGTCAACTGAGTCTAGGATTGATTCAGAGAAGTTCAGAGAGAGATTCAGAGAAATTCAGACTAGGTGCAAGGTGCGCACAACGTCAAGGAGAGAACAAGATTCGAAGAACCAATGTAGAAGAACGCCAGGTGGGCGAGAAGCATTTTCTTGCAAGAAAATCCTTCGAACTGAGTTATTCAAAATCTTGAGAACACAATATGTGCATGGGAGATTTAAATCCTTCTAAGGGATAAATATTAGAAGAGATAACACTTTCTACAAGTGTTAGAGAGATCCAGGAATTGGATTCACAAGAGGGGAGAAGATCGAGTCTCTGAACCCTAAGAAATCTTCTAAGTCTGGGAGAAGGAAGAAGTTCAGGAGAGAAGGTACAGTGGTTGTAGATCAGTCACAGGGAAGATATAGACTGTCAAATCCGTGTCCAAGAAGCAAGAAGTAAGCGCAGGAGGAAAATAGATCTGAATCGTAAGATCTGGTGTGTGAACCAACAACCATTGGATCCGTAGGAAGTCACACAGGGAAAGTTACGAACCCATCAGAACCATCCGTCAGAGAGGGTGTTTGGCAAATGCACAATGTTTCTCTGAATCACAACTTGAAAGGGTCAAAGGGAATTCCATGAGGTTTCGTGAAATGAAAACTCCCGAAAGGATCATAGCCGTTGATCGTTCCGAAGTCATCAAGACCGTCTGTTTTCAAGGGAGACACGTGGTGAAGAGTCATTGTTTCGCCAACTCACAGAGTGAAGAAGTCAAAAAATAGAATCAGGAGAATTCACCAAGAGCATATTCGCAAGAGGATCACAACCCTTGATTGTCCCGACGTCATCAGGGTCATCCATTTGGAGGGATGCGTGGCAAGAGACCAACATTTCACTGACTCGCTACTAGAGAAGGTCAAAGGAGCAGATTTGAGGACTAGTGAGGTTTGAACTCGTGATAGGATCTGAGATGTCATATCATGAGAGAAATGTGAGCATCGATTTGGGTGAAGGAAATATCTAAGGTTCGGGGATCGGGCTTTCAAAAGGTAAGCGTGGGGTTTGAGCTTCAATATCGTGAAATGCGAAGTCTCGACGCACTCGAAGGAGTAGCCCTAGGTCATAGGTAAGGGTCACCTAGACGAAGACCAAAGGGAGAGCTAAGGAACATTAGCCCGTTTTGGAACTCGAGGATTGGAGAGTTAGAGTGGACTCATACGTGGAATTCTCGAGGTCACGAAACGCGGCGAGCCTTTATAGGCTCAGCCGGTGGTCATAGGTGGTGGTCACATGGGGAAATATTTGAGGGGAAATTACCAACATTTATCCCTTATCGGGGATTAGCTATCGAGAGGATTAAGGAGACTCATTCCAAGGAATCTCGATACACGAACTCACGATACACCTTTTGTGTAGGCGTGCGGTCACAACCCATGACCGTGTGGAGTAGAATCTCGTGCTTGGGTGCTTAGTCATGCATGTGGAGTTTCGTGAGAGGACCTGTGGATTTGAAGAGTGAAATTTCTAGCAGGGACCAGAGAACTATCCCAACTCGAGGAGATTTAACGATCCGATGACCGGGAGGTTAGCGGACCCTGCCAAGGTAGGGGGTTTGCATCATATTAGAAGTGGTTTCAATGGTTGAAATATCAATTATGAGGCACTAAAAATTAAATTACAGTCGAGACTATTTTCATTCTTAAAAATAAATTATTTTCATAAATGATTTATTTAAAGAAATTATTTATCTTGTAAAGTGGGTCCCAACTGATGGCACACATATATAAGCTCACAAAAAATGGAAAACCTTAACCAAAAATTAGTTTCAAGAATATTAATAAGAGATTACAAAAGAGCAAAGGATGAAAATTCAATATGGAGAGAGAATCCATCAGTATAAGTCAATTGGTCATTTTCATAATATACCTTCTTCTTTACTTCTCATTTAGAAATCATCCAACTCATGTATTTTCAATGAAAACTCACAGTCAATTTCTGATCGTTTCTCTCTTTTCTTCTAGGCCCACATCTTCGTTTTAAAGGTCCACAGGAGCCCAATCTCGATCCATTTGGATAAACACCTTTTATGTTATTAAACACTTTACATTTCATTGTAAAACCATATTTTTTTTTTTTAGTTCCCTAGAGAACTATTCCTAGGAAGAAATTTAATAATTTCTAAGACTTTGATATCTTCAAGTATGATATTTTTGGAGTGTGCTCATTATAATATTTTTGAGTTTTAAATGAAATACTCATCTAAATTTCTTTGCATTGTGGCCTTATGTCTCTTCTATCTTATGATATGACCAAACTTTCCTATATTATGTTGGATGTGAGAAAACATGATAATCTTTTATGTTATTTCTTTTATTTTTGTATAATATTGTAAGATATTTTATTTATTTCTTGAATAATTTCTTGGTCCCTTTCTTAGGAACTTTTCTTTTTTGTGATTATACTCTTTTGTTCAAAATGAATTGTCATAATATAATTGTAGAGGAGTACCATTGATCCAGATGGATATCGGTGGCCACACATCTATTCCACTGGATCAAAGCAAAGTTTTCCACTTTGGCATTTTTTCTATTGTTTTTCAGGTCCCAAACTTCCAAGGCCATTTTGAGGCCCTAAAACAGTTTTTGGGATTTTTGGGGGGCCAGGGGTTGCAAAAACCATTCTTTAACCCCCAATATAAGTTTTACTACTCATATAGACCTTTCCAACGAGGTATCAAACACCCAAAATGGAGATCGTATGCAAAAAGTTATTCCCTCGAGAAGTTGACATATCAACTACCCCAATCGGGGCCCATAAACCTTTTGACATTTCATCTACCGGGGTTAGGTTTTTGGATGTTTAGGGTTTTCTCACTTATGATTTATGTTAAAAATTCCTTTAAGCCTCATTTTAAAGACATATTCTTATGAATGAGCATAGTTATCACATCTCTTCTTAGAGATACGCTCCAACCATTCTAACGAGTTCATTCACTCTGTTTTTTTACAGTTTCTGTACATCTCTCACTAATATAAATTGCGTATTTCTTTATCTTTGTGTTTCTTGCGATATCTCTATGTATTTCCTTATTATAATTCCTCCTTCATTTAATTCTCAAAATAATCCATATTAATGGTATCAAAGTAGGCTTCTCCTTGTCGTTTCTTAGTACATGTCCCCGATGAGGTCAGGATATAGAGAGTTGGGTATCGAGCTATTTTCTCTTGAGGAAAACCGCTCTCTCCAATGCAAGCGACCTCCCATGGTGAAATAAAGCAGAGATGAGGGAGAATTTTTTTTTATTCATTTGTTTCTCAAGGAATCCCTGATGCGACAGAAGGACGATATGATGGAGAATTTTTCCCAAATCCTTCGACGAATGTCGATAAAAACATCAACGTCTTCATTAAGCAACCACTTTGGAAGAGCTACCCCTTTCAAGGTACAAGTTAATTTTGATATTCCTATGTTTGAAGGTCAGATAGATGAAGATGCTTTGGAAAACTGGTTAAATATGCTAAAAGATTATTTATTAGTCAATAATTTTTTCCACAGAGAAAATATCTCCTTTACACTCCTTAAGGTTGTCACCCATGTCAAAAATTGGTGGGAGACTTACTGTAAGAAAAAATGTATAGATGAGTCTAGAATGTTTGAGGCTGAAACCACTTGGGATTTTTTTTAGGATGCCATCAAGGAACATGTTAAGAACCAAATATCAATATAGCATAGAAAAACATCAGAATAAGTACTCAACACCTTGAAAAAGAGAGAATTTTAGATAATAAGACTCTTCAAGGGGGAAACCTCCTTATACACCACATAAATTGTCAAGTACAAGATGATTCCAAATGAAAATGTCTCCTTGGTATACATAGGAGACTAGGAGGTACAATTACAACTAATGGACCCAAGCTGACATAAATAAAATAACATTACTAATGTAATATTGCCCAATTAAGGGGTAATGTGCCACTATTTAGGGCTTAACATGCCCCTCCCCTTCAGACAAGTGTTGTCCGCAACGCTTGAGTAATTTTGGATGCTTCTTTATAAAAGACTCATCTTCCCAAGTGGAATCTTCAGCATGAAGTTTCCTCCACTTAATGAGATACTCTGAAATGGATCGATTCCTCAACTGGCGAATTCTTGTGTCAGTGATGGCTTCAGGCTCCAATATGATTTTTCCTTTGTTCTCCCTCTTCAGACAAGTGTTGTCCACCGCTTTGAGTAATTTTTGGATGCTTTATAAAAGACTCATCTTCCCAAGTGGAATCTTCAAGATGAAGTTTCTCCCACTTAATGAGATACTCAAATGGATCTATTCCTCAAATCGTGAATTCTTGTGTCGCGATGGCTTCTGTGTTCCAATATTGGATTTTTCCTTCCTCGTCAAGTCCTCGAAATATAGTTTGAACTGGATCTTGTCACCTATAACCTCTTTTAAGCATGAAAAATGGAAACCTGGGTGTACTCTGTCAGTGGAGGATGCAAAACTCCACCTCTGTATGCCATTAAGTAGTACCGCTTTGAAACACCTTAAAGACCATAGTACTTTGGTGATAAATTATTATCCTTCTTAGATTTATTGAGGGACATCCTTCGCTTGTATGGTTGTATTCTTAAAACACCCAATCCCCTACTTCAAAACTTCTTTTCACCACGACAAGTTGATCCGCTGTTGTTCTAAGCGATTTTGTGCCATGGTCGTTGTCCTTTGGCATCTAGATAAATTGTTGTTGATGTTCGATGATCTTGCAAAGTATTTGAACCTAGATTTTATTTTAGAGAAGAAGTGATGGCTGAGGGTGGAATCCATAGAGTTCCATAAATGGTGTCATTTTTGTTGCAAGATGAAAGGAAGTGTTATAACCACCATCCTCGCCAAGGGTAACCATTTGAACCATTGTGTTTTGTTTATCAGAGACAAAGCAAAGAAGGTAGCATTAGTGCATATTTGTTCACTATCTCCATTTGTCCATCATATTGAGGATGATAGGATGATCTATGAGCCATTTGAGAACCCAAAAGAAAATAATTTTTATCCAAAAATGTCCAGTGAAAAAAATGTCCAATGAAGATGGGATTTCTATCACTTACAATAATCTTGGGATTCCATGTAGTTTTTGAACTGCCTCCATGAATGTGGTGGAAAATGTATTGGATTTGAAGGGATGAGAGTGTACAAAAATTATGTGTACTTGGTCAGTCTATCAACAATCACCATGATGACACTCTTTCCTTCAGACTTCGGTAACCCTGTGATGAAATCCATGGAAACCTCCTCCCAATGCTGACTTGGGATGGATAATGGTTGTAAAAGACATGGGGTCTTAATTTTTTCCACCTTATTTTGTTGGAAAACCAAACATTCTGGTATAAACCTTTGAACATCAGTTTTAAGGCCATCCCAAAAAAATTCCTTCTTGACCCTATGGTAGGTTTTCAAAAATCTCGAGTGCCCTCCTACCAGAGAGGTGTGCAATTCCAATAGTACCTTTTGTTTGAGTTGGGAGTTCTTACATAAATATAAGTGATCTTTGTACCATAGTGAATCATTTTTCCATGTAAATGTATTTGATGCACTAGAATCCTGCTACAACCTTTGAATAAGAGTCCACACATTTTCGTCATTCTTCCATTCATCCCTTGCTTCTATTATCCAATAGGGTTGGATGATCGAGATAACATAGAGGAAGGCCTCAATTTATTCATCCTTTCTTTAGAGTTCATCTACCACAACATTTTTCTTCCCTTTTTTACAGATGATTTCAAAATCATAACCCAATATCTTGGTCACCCATTTTTTTTGTTCTTCTGAAGATAGTCTTTGTTCCAAGAAGTATTTAAGACTATCATGATTTGTTTTGACCTTGAAGTGCCTACCTATTAGGTAAGGGTGCCATTTCTTCAATGAATTTAGTATTTCCATCATTTCCTTCTCATAAATGGGTTTGTGTAAGTCCTTTCCCTTGAGTGGCCGACTTTCAAAATCCAGGGGCCTTCCTTCTTGCATTAGGACAACACCAATGCCATTTTCGAGGCATCACATTCCACAATAAATGTTTTTTTGAATTCTGGTGTGGTCAAGACAAGAGCTTTACACATCACTTCTTTAATTTGTTCAAAATGTTTAGGTTCCTCTGGATTCCATGAAAATGAATCCTTCTTAGTTAGTGTCATTAAAGGTGTTGCTATTCTCCCATAGTTCCGAAAAAACTACCATTACCACCAGTTAAAAGTAAGAAATTTGGCTAGGTCTAATAATGCCAACCTCTAAAATTTCTTCAACCATATGCTCAATTTCACTCTTCTGGGCATAAGGGTATCTGTACGGCCTGATGTTATGAGGAGCACTCATAGGAATTAGGTGAATATCATGATCATTATTTCGAGTGGGTGGAAGACCTTTGAAAATATGTTCAAATAATTTGGAATTCTTATCAATGATCCCTTGGAGATCTAGGGGAATAGATGGCTTAGATGTTTGAACATATAGTGAGCATAGTTGTGAAATAACACCTTGATGCCCCCTTTTCAATAATTTTGTCATGCCATTAGAGCTTATCACCTTACTAGGTTTCCCTGTGATACCTCTTAACTCAATTTATTTTCCTTCCAATGAAAATTTCATGAAAATTAAAAGACATTGTTCCTAATGATTGTAACCATTGGATTCCTAGTATGACATCAACACCACCCATGGGTATAGAAATCATTGGACTATTCATTACATTTTCCCCCATAGTAAGATTGATCTTATTGAATTTTCCTGATCAATTGATAGTTCCTCCATCTGCAATCATTACTTGAAACTATGGTGCTGGATATACAAAGCAATTATGATCTTTGGCTAATTTATAGTGAATAAAATTATGAGTACTACCAGAATCAATTAGGACTATTTGTTGATACCGAGAGGGGGGTGAATCAGTATCAAGTACAATTTAAAACCTTTTTCAACTTATACTCAAACCATTCAACTATATCCAATGAATAATGAACAATAGTATAAGAGTTACACCAATACACCATGCACAATATATGAGAAATAATCAATAGTTATTGTTCAAGGGAAGTAATGATTTCCAAAGGTGGATACAGCTTCCAAATGTAAAGGGAGGGATAAACCTCCAAGAGAAACATACAATCTTCCAATATCAAGAGAGATTTGAACTCTCCATTCTTGCCCCTTCCTTCCACCCAAGAATATATATGAGAGATAATAAAACTTTACATTAAATCATCACCATCAACCAATCATCACATAGAACCTGATAATGCTTCTTGAGAATTCTTCAATTTCTGCAATTCTTCAATTCTTGGAGTACTCTGATACTATAGATAATATTATTCAATGTATTCTTTGAAACTCCTCCAATTTTCAGTCCTTGAATCCTCCCCAAAAAGAGGTTATAGAAAGAATGGTAGACTTTATTCAATTTTGGTCTGTTCAGAAGACCCAACTTGTACAACATGCCATGCACTCAATATTTAACATCCAATTCTAAAACTTTCATAGAAGACACTATAGTCGGTACTCTTTCCAATGGAAGTGGTCCCACTTAATTTGGATTATGTATGAAGAAGTTATGACTGTTTGACCTGGAACACCTGTTTATTGACTAGCTTCAGGACTGGTCACAAACCCTATCTTCCGCAAAGTGTATCTCCATAATTATAGTGAATCAAGAGCTGAAAGTTTTACCAGAGGTACCTTGATATGTATTCTCAATACCATAGCAATTTCACCATCTGAAGAATTCTAGAAAAAAAGTTATAGAAAAAATGGTAAGATGACCGGAAAATAACATACCTTAGAACACATCACCAAAAGACTTCATCCTCCCTTGAAA
>SNQJ01S0197408.1:0-14936 GCA_010110895.2 Picea sitchensis | reverse complement strand
TATTATTTGATATATTATTCATTGGATCAATCCCCATTGTGGATTGATCATGTTGGCTATTGTAAAAGGACCAAATCCCCTTTTGCGGATTGGTCATAATATAATTGTAATAGGTAAAAGAAGAATTCATCCCCAAAATATATCCAAGAAGCCCTGGAATATAATAAAGGTGGTTATAACCACCCAAAAGAAGAAGTCGGCCCTGCCAGTGAAAGGACACTCCCACACGTGCCAGTCTTGTATAAATAAGGAGGCTATCACCTCACTTAGACACACACTCACTTGTTCATTAAGAGACAAGTTTCAGAGCTGCAGTTGGAGAAGAGAGAGAGAGAGAGAGAGAAGCACATCTTTGGGAGAGGACATTATGTACTTGTTTGAGTTATCTTTTGGAATTGTATTGACTATCTATAATAAAGAAGTTTTGTTGGGTTTTCTTCCCCTAGAGGGTTTCCCAAGATAAATTCTATGTCTCTTGTGATTGTGTATTTCTCAATGATCTTGTCTTATGTTGTTGTTATATATTGAAATGAAAAGAACTATAATAATGGCTTAAACATTAACATAAAAGCCATGTTATTTGAGGGGATTGGTTCTTGTGTGGCAGTCTCTTTAACAATGGAGGATAATGGATGAAGAATAGGTATTGGATGTTCCATATCTTTCCAACCAACTGATGCTTTAACAGACCTCATTGACCAAGTTACCCTCCTAGGTAAGGTAGAGACAAAAACAAGGTCATTCTTTTTCTTTTCTTTAGAAGAAGGAGGGTGTTCTTCAGCAATCTCACAAGGAGGGTGTTCTTCAACAATCATACAAGGAGGAAATTCTAGGATGTTGGGGTCTGATATAATCTGTACTTCATCACTCATTTATTGATGAACACAATCATCAAGTGGAGCCAATGATTCTGTTGTAACTCATGTACATTCCTCTTGTAATGATAAAATGGTTGCTTGAAATTCCTTGCACAAGGTGAAACCTAGAATACATACCTCCATAAATTCTAGTAAGGTCTGAGTATGAGCAAAATCAAGACACTCTGTGGCAGCATTTGGTACAACCCTGTTGTCAACTCTCTTATATTTTCTTGTAGGATGACGTTTTCTTTTCTGAGACGATTAAGTAGCAGTGATAGTAGGGTTCTGAACTGTTGTTGCAGCACAAGGAGGGTTGCCTCTGTTGATTCTCCTCTGAGATTCTCGTCTAGATTGATGTTTGGTGTTCTGAATTGAGTCATTGGCAGATACAATAGGTGTTGGAACTGTTGTTACAACAACAAGAGGGTTTTGAGTTGTTGTTGGTGCCACAGGAGAAGAAGTCGAGGTACTTGTAGTTACAATGGAGGCTGGAACTGTTGTTGCAGTGGATCGTTCTGACCTAGTTCTTGTCCTAGGTAGTGTACAGACAAAAGGAAGGGTTTTCCTTTTCTTAGCTTTAGGGGTCAGAGGGAGGTCTTGAAAAAATGTTGTTGCAATAGAGGGTTGTGGCTCATGATTTGGTCTAGGGATTGTGCTGTCAATTGCTGGCTCAACCACAACTAAAGGCATAGGGTTTAACTGTTCTGGTTCAATACTATTGAGGCATTTCTGAGCAATGTGAGAGGTTCTTCTGATTTTGCGTTTGGTATTCAGAGTTGACTTATGGGCAGTTACAGTCGAGGTTTTAACTGCTGGTGTAGTCGAGGGCATAGGGTTTGACTGTTCTGGGTTGGCTATAACAACAGGCACATAAATTGGTTGTTCGGGGTTGGCGATTATAGCAGGTACAAGAGTTGGCACATGCACTTCAGGTAATGGGTCATTAGGGATTCACATTCCTCTATGAATCAACAACCCTATGAGTCTGTGATTGGAAAGAAAAATCATGGGGTGCTTGGATTTCTTGACAAAGTGAGCCATATTATGTAAGCAATGAAGAAGGTAATAGGGAATGTTTATTAGCTTCTAATGTCTCAAATGTGACAATAGAAAAAAATCAGAAAAATAAACAACTTGATATCTCTCTTCACATGTAATGTACCTTTTGATGAATTATGATACCTTTCCCCATGGCTCTAGTAAGGAACTGACATTTGCACCTTGGCCTTTCATCTGTAATCACTCATTGCCCAT
The DNA here is from genome assembly GCA_010110895.2 of Picea sitchensis. Taxonomy (NCBI): domain Eukaryota; kingdom Viridiplantae; phylum Streptophyta; class Pinopsida; order Pinales; family Pinaceae; genus Picea; species Picea sitchensis. The sequence continues at coordinate 12,822 of SNQJ01S0197408.1, read as the reverse complement.
GAGAAAACCCTTTTGTGCGTCAAGAAGATGTGCTTTCCTGTTAAACCATTTTGCTCTTGTGGTTGGAAACCCTGTCACAACGGCTATGCTCTCTTCTGTCACTGGAATCCACACTCCATGCACTATTGAATAACCGTCTACGAGATTCTAACTGAAATCTAAGACTTATGCTTCATTAAACCCTTCCAGCTTCTTAAAATAAGAAATCTAGCCAACCTGCAGAAATATTTGATAAACATCTAGGTGCAGCAACAATGCATCCATATTTTCTGGTTCATATCTCATGCATGTTCCTCCCATGACATTGTGTTTGTATTCAACAGTGAATTAGGAGGAGAATTCAACACCTAAACCAGAGACAAAGCAAGGTCGAACGTGCATTTGCATGAAGGGAACAATGTCACAGTGAAAATAAGAGTGGTTGAAAGGTGGCAGAGGTGAAATATAAAAAGGGATTTTTCTGTTAGGTCGACGTGGATTTTTCATTCCCCCCCAACTAATTTGATTGGCTCGTGGTTTAACGAATTTAGGACAATCGGAAGGTAGGCATCAAATTGTGCTTTCATATCGATATCACTTAGACGCGTAAGATTAGTAGCGTACCTCATAACTTACCACCCGAACTTATCTGTCATAGTAATCTGCACTATCCAACCGCCATTTGATCCGCATGGAATAGATGTAATAATGAGAGATGTCTCTGGAATGTGAGAAATGATGATATGACAAGTGGAGCATAAGTGGATTCCTTTCTGTGGTTGAACAGTTGGAAAGTTGTAGATGTGGAGTTAAGTAATGATGAAGCATCTCTTGTTGGGACAGAGAGAGCGTAAAGTTTTTTGAAAAATGACGGAAATTTGGAAAAAACAACAATGTTGACGTATGTAGAAATGGAAGAAATGCTAAAGAAGGTGGGTGAAGCAGCGTAGAAAATAGCCAAAAGGAATAACAATAGTAGGTGTATCAGCAGATATTTTGGCCAAAATGGTGGAATTAGGTGTAGCAACATGTAAATCGGCTAATTTTCCATAAAAGAGTGTAACAACATGCAAGGCAAACGAGTCGGGAAAATCGTGTAACAACATGGAAATCGTTCATGCGGTCGGAAAATGGTGTAACGGTACATGGTCATGTGGTCAGAAAACGGTGTTACGACACATGGTGTAATGACATGAAAAGTGTAACAACATGTAATCATGCCGAACACAGAATCACTTAGTTTTTAGGAAGTTTTTCAACTTCCAGAAACTAATCCTTTGGCTCCTTTTGTTGTAATCTACCTTGATGTTATTCAATCTATTTGCACACAAGTAACTGCCTAATACCTTCCTAGGCTGAATTTATTAACGAAGCATAAAATTAAAAAAAAAAAAAAATGAATAGAAAAATTCAATTTCGCAGAGTTTATTTATATACAAGGTTTTATTGAAAAAGCGAAAGATTCTAAGGTATAGAAGGGGAAGGAGCGAGCTCCTTTTCCTTAAAAAAATGATAACCTGTATCGGTTGTACATCTGGATGTAAATTATGTCTTGGAAAGTGGACACCGATATAGGCGCAAGCGATGACCATTCGCATGCAACTGTGTATTGGATCCATCAATAGTGATCAACCTGACTGTCCCATTGGAAAAAATAGTGTCGACCGCGTAAGGTCCTAGCCATCGTGTACGCAACTTACCCTAAAATTCTTTAAACTGTGAATCATACAACAGTGCCCAATCTCCCTTTTTGAACAAATTCTTCTTGATGATTCGGTCATGCCACTTTGTTCTCTGCTGTTGAATCATCATGGTTTGATGAATAGCATCCAAACGTTTCTCATCTAACTCATTGAGTTGCTCCAGTTTGGCCTTCTGCGCCATAGTCAAGTCAAGATTGACTACTGATGTAGTTCTTAGGGTTTTGATTTTGAATTCAATAGGAAAAACATGGCTCTTTCCATATACCAGCTCATAAGGATAAAAATCAGTTGTGCTTCTCCAAATAGTTCAATAAGACCATAGAGGTTCATGTAATCTGTCAGACCAATCCCTATGATGTGCCCTCACTATCTTAGTAATAATAGCTTCTATGACTTTCTTGGTACTTTCTACCTGGCCATTACCTTGTGGATGGTATGGAGAAGTTGTTCTATGCAAAACATGATATTTACAAACTTATGTGATGTGAAAGGGGGTCCCCCATCAGTTACTAATTCTTTGGGAACTCCAAACCTAACAAATATATCTTCAAACAAGAATGCTAAGACAACTTCTTATGAGGCCCTGATGAGTTCTTTTGCCTCTACCCACTTGGTCATGTAATTTGTGCATACTAATATATATACTTTCTGATTAGAACATGGGTTAATGGGCCCTATAAAATCCATGATCCATATCTCAAAATGATCTAACACTACTTGAGGTTGGAGAGGCATCGCATCCCTATGATTTGGCTGACCCATGCATTGGCAACTGTCACAAGCTTGGACATATTTCTTTGCATCTTGAAATATTGTGGGCCAGAAATAGCCCATCCTCAAAATTTTATGCCTAGTCCTTTTATCAGCAAAATGACCTCCACAAGGGCCATCATGGCAAGCTTTAAGTAGATCATTAACTTCATCATCCCTTACACGTCTCCTGATTTCTTGATCCAGGCTTGTGTAGAAAAGGTATCCCTCTATCCAATTATACATTGCACTCTTCTGAATAATCTTCCTTCTTTCTCTTGGAGATATATGTGGAGGTACCTTCCCTGCAACCAAATAATTAGCAATGTATGCATACCAAGGTGAGTGAGAAGATACTGCAAACAAATGTTCATCTGGAAAGGAATCATCTACTAGTGAATTATAATCATTTATATGCAATGTTGAGAGAAAATCAACAACCACATTTTCTTTTCCTAGTCTATCTACTATAGTGATGTCAAATTCTTGAAGTACTAACAACCATTTTGTTACCCGGGAATTAGTAATAGGTTTATTCATCAGATATTTAATTGTTGTATGATCAGTATGAATAAAAGTAGGATAAACAGTGATATAATGCCTGAATTTATTGATCGCTTAAACTACTGCCAAGAATTCTCTTTATGTAACTGTATAATTTAACTCAGTAGGAGCCATGCTCTTGCTGATATAATAGATAACATAAGGATATTTGTCCTACTGTTTCCCAAGTACTGCACCAATTAAAGTTTTTGAGGCATTTGAAGGAATGTGAAAAGGTAGAGCCCAATTGGACCCTCTCAAAATGGGAGTTGTGGACAATTTCTATTTCAGATCTACAAAAGATAGTTCGCAATTGTCAGTCCAACGAAAGTCAACATCTTTTGTTAATAGAAAAAATAAGGGAGAGACAAGTTTGGAATTTTTTTTAATGAATCTCTTGTAATATCCAACATGCTCTAAAAAATGTCTTACCTCTTTTTGAGTTGATGGGGTTGGAATGTCCAAAATTACCTAGATTTTGGTTGGGTCTACTTGAATTCCTTCATAAGAAATGAAGTGTCTGAGCACCACAACTTCGCTCATCATCATATGACATTTTTCTGTACTTAGAGAAATATGATACTGTATACATATTTTGAGAACTCTTTCTAGATTAGTCAAAGCTTCATTGAAATCAGTACCATAAGGTGTAAAATCATCCATGAATATTTCCATATAATCATTCACCATATAAGAGAAAATACCAATCACAGCTCTCTGGAAAGTGGTTGGTGCATTACACAAGCCAAATGGGAGAAACTTGTAGACAAACGTACCCCAAGGGTTGGAAAAGGTGGTCTTATCTTGGTCCTGTGGAGCAATCTTTATTTGGTTGTAGCCACTAAATCCATCTAGGAAAGAGAAAAAAAAAATCCCAGATAGGTTGTCTAGAACCTGATCAATAAATGGCAGAGGAAAATGATCCTTCTGCCTGGCCTTATTCAGGGATCTATAGTCCACACACACTCTCCATTTACCATTCTTTTTAGGTATGATAACCAACGGTGAAACCCACTCACTATCTGATATAGAGTAGATGAATCTAGCATTGAGAAGTTTCTAGAGTTCTTCCTTAACAATTTTTTTAAGATTAGGGTTCATCCTCCTTTGGGGTTGGAAAATGGGTTGGCATTCTTCCTTGATGTATATATGGTGGGTGCATAGTTCAAAGGAAATTCCTTTCATATCCATGTAATCCCATGCAAATGCTTCCTTATATTCAATCAGTAACTTCATCAATCGGCGAGTTTCAGCAGAAGATAAATCAGGATTGATGTTTAGGGATTTTCCAGGTTCGATTTCTACAATGATACTCTTTGAACTAACTTTAGGAAATAATTCAGCTGTTTCAGTAATTGTTGTTTCAGTGTTTGTTGTTTCAGCTGAATTAATTTGATTTACAATACTTTCAGAAAACGTTTATGGGCTTGTTCCTTCCTGGGCAATAGAGTTGAAGATTCTACTCAATAGGTGGTGTGTGTTTTGTGTAACATCACAGGGGTCACAGATAAATAAATTGATTATCTCATCCTCTGTCTCATCTTTGAAACTCAGGGCTTTTCCTATGGTTAACACAGGCATAGCGCTTTCATCCTCAATGTCTATCCATAAATAATGTATGGGTTCCACATTGGGTGTAGCATGAGGATAAAGGGTAAGTTTCTTGGTGTCATAACCATCAGAGATGGTCATTGAACCAGATATACAACCAATGAAAGCATCCATTATAGATAAACAAGGTCTTCCTAGAATTAGAGGGTGGCCTCCCAGATGGGTTTTGGGTTGAAATACAACAAAATTGGCAGGATACTCCCATGAATCAACTGAGATAACTAGATCATCAATTACTCCTTTTGGTCTGATAGTAGAATGATGAGCTAATTCTAAAATAGTAGGGGTAGGTCGGACTTTCATTCTGAGTTGCAGCAATTGTGTAGTCTCTATTGGCATAATGTTAATTGCTACCCCTAAATAGACTAACACATGGGAAATAAAGGTTTGTCCAATTTTGACAATGACTGTAGGGTTTTCTGGGTTGCCATATTTAATAGGTGGGGTTTTTCCTAACATCAGTTCAAACAATTCTCCCACTACGTGTATTGTGAGGGGGTCCCTAGGTTTCTTTCCAGGCCATTTGATACAGAGGTTTCTCATAGACTTTGCATAAATAGGGACATCCCTAATCGCTTGCAATAGTGGAATGTTGACATGTAGATTTTGCAATTCTCCTAAGAGATTGAAGGATGGTAATTCCACAGTTTTGGTAATTTCCAGTCTTTCAGGGAATGGGGGGTCTGCTAATTCTATAATAGGTTGGTCAATTTCTTCTATATCAACATATGGTTTTTCCCCTGATTCCTTGTCTGATTCTGAAGATGGAGCATCTTCAATTATTGGCTCGACTATTCTCCCTGTTCTCAATTTTATCTCATCACAAGGCATAGGAGTAATAGATAGAGCTGGCACATTGTGTATATCAATATTCTGAATGACCTTATTATTTGTATTTGGGTTAGGTTGCACATGCATATGAGGTCGCAAGGGAGAATTGTTTTTTGGGGCATTGGGAGGTAACTACATATGTTGTTGTTGGTACTAAGGTTAGAACCGTTGTTGATAGGGGTTCGGTTGGTGATGGTTTTGATAAATAGGTTGTTGTTGAGGACCTCTCCAATATGGGTTCCATTTCCCATGGTGATTTTGTTGTTGGGGCATAGGTAACCATGCATTAGGATCCTAATAAGGAGGGGGAATCTGATTTGGAGAGGGGGCATTTAATTGGCCATATTGAAGCTGGTTGTTTACATTATTCCAATAATTAAGTGTTGTAGGAGGGAATTGAGGGTTTGTACCTTGACCTCATGGTTTCCATTGTCTCCTCTATGTAATTAGATAGGCATCCTATGCTTCCTCATTAGTCTCCTTCATTGATTCTTTTACACCTGGTAAGGAGGGATATTTGTTAGTGGGATGATCCAATTCAAAAATAAGACATACATGAACACTGTTCAATGGGCACTCCCTTTTTGGATGTTTGTCTCTGCACTTTAGACAAAAAATGGATAATGCCTTTTCTACTTCTACTTGTTTTTGTTTAATCTGCAGAGTATCAATTTGTGAAGAAAAAGAGTTAATCATCTATGTTTTGAAATCTTCTAATAGATTACCTATTTCTGCTCTTGTTTCCCCTCCATTGGCTAATTTATGTACCCTTGAAAAAGTGGTATCCCTGGTAGCTAACTTATTCCTTGTAGATCCTCGAGAGCATCTCTTACAAAGATTTACAATGTCATCATAGGATTCCTTAGATATGTCTCCCTTGCCCAGCATATTTATCATATCTAAACAATCATCTCTAACTCCTTTTAGCAAAATAGTTTTCAGAATGTCCTTACTCACATCCGGATGTCCAAACCTTTGTAGATTATACTGGAGTCACTCCACAAAATATTTAAGGGTCTCGTCCTCCTTCTGAGACATTTTGAACAATTCCTCTCTTCGCTCCCTTGTTCAGCAGTAGTCTTGGTACTTGTTCAAGAAAATATGCCTCATTTGTCCCCATGTTGAAATATTCTCTCCTCCAAGGCTCGTGAACCATCTTAACACATTACCCTTCAATGTAGCTGGAAACAATTTAAGCTTCTACGTAGTGGTAGTGTAGTCATAGCTTCTACACAAAATATCAAATTCAAGCAGAAACTCATATGGATCCTCTGTAGATAATCCATGAAAATTTGGCAGAGGTGAGAGAGGTATGTTTTTCATAGGAGCCATCCCTTGAGTGGGAATATCATAAATAGGAAATACCATGGTAGAGATTGTATTTTCATCATTTTCCTGATCTTCATTGTTTGGTGGATTCTCACAGTGGAAATCTTCTTCATTGTCCCCTTGATTTTCCATATGTGCTCTTTCTCTCCACTCAATATGGACAACGTCCCACTCTTCTTTAGTGACTATCTATCTGTTGATCTGATAAACCGCTTCTTCTAAATTTTCCCTGTTCCGAACTACACTTCCTTTATCTTCAATATTCTCTAGTGTTGCTTGTTGATTTGTTGGTGACAAATCTTCAGCTTCATCTCCTGATAAAAACGATGTCTCAAAATGGGGTAATTCTAATGAATGAGGAATATGTCTTCTTGGAGTATTTAAAGGGTGAAAGATAGATCCTGAAGAAGAATCTGCTCTAGCTATAATCTCATCAACAAAGGTTGGCCTTCCCAGTGCAGGGTTCCTTCCTCCACGTCCTTTGGTACCTGTAGGGTTAGTATTTTTGGGGATACATCCTCTTGTTCTTTGATTCATGCAGACTAATCATTCCTAAGAAAGGAAAACTAATGTGCTTACAGGAATCTCTAATTATCTTCCCCGACAACGGGGCCAAAATGTTGGGCACTTTAATTGTCTAAATAAATAGATAATTAAGGTGTTCAATATAAATTGTCAAACCCAGGGAAGTTTTGTTATTGCAAGATAAGTGTGCATAGTCTATGCTAGATTAGTGAAAGAAAACACTAATCAAGTTGCAGTATTGAAAGGAACAGAGTTTTGAAAAAATGAACACTAACACAAGTTGCCGACACAGCTGGCATTCTAATCTACTGTTGCAGAATTGGAATCACACTTGTATAATTGAAATCTAAATTGATCACTGTATAAGAATCTTGGATTATCTGTTTTATTCTAATTTTCTATTTTATTTTTGCAAAAGGGAATTTTGTGCTAATTGCCGAAAATAAATCTACTTTAATTACAGGAAGGAAATTCACACTTCTAATTACTTTTACTTGAAAGTAGAGTTTTACCTAGTGCAGAAAGATAGTTCTCCAGCAGTATACAACACTTGACTTCTAATTCTCATGAGACACATTGATGCGCATTTGACGGAAAGGGACTGAACTGTAACAACAATTGTACTCTAAGAATGCTAAGAAGATTAATCACACAAATCAAAGCAACTAATCTAAAACTCAAAATAGAGGGGAGTCTATGAGGAAGGAAGGTCGTTTCCTTTTCACTGAATCCACTCAAAAATATTATATTCGGTTGGAGAAACTCAAATCGCCTTCTTTATTAAAATCGCCAAAAATGTTCAATTACAAGTTGCTTCACTTTACTTCACAATTCCACATCTAATCTTCTGTATCAATGATTACAAAATCTCTGCTATTTAAAGACAGAGTCATTCAGTTCAAAACGAACTCAAAACAGCCTTGAGAATCCCAGATTCTCAAGTTGATCATAAGATACAAGAGATCTATCATATTCACAAAATTAGGAAAAAGAATCAGTGTTAGCCAAGACGTATAAAAACAGAGGATCAATCTTCAGGATTCAGCCTTCAGGATCAGTGGCCATCTGTTGCAGCGAGTGTAACATCTTTTAGGATTGGGGCGCATCTGTTGTAGTTGGTGTAACAACTTCCAGGATTTCTGGTCATCTGTTGCAGCAAGTGTGACAGCATGAAAGGTGCGCAGTTGCTATAGTCATGTAACAACATGCATAACTAGTGCACAACTGTAACAATTGGTGTAACAACAACGATCTTTCTTCAAGTCTTGGTTGTCTTACACATTTTGATCATTAGTTGCACATTTATGGGTAAAATATGAGAAATACTACCAATCGAATGTGTTAAGTAAATAATAATATCAAAGCAAGATCAATGATTCATACCTTGGGAAAAAGGGTCTTGGCAAGCACTAAAGTAGGAATTTAGCATAGAAATGTTAAGGTTGAAAGGGAAAAAGATATAGTGAAAAAGGGACATTTCTGGGTCCTAACACCTTTCAGAGACAACAAATCTCAGGAAGGACAGTGAGTTTGAAGTATTGAAAAGGAAGGTTCCTTTGTTCGAAAGACGAATGAATGAGAATTATTCGAGAAGAGCCAAGGTCTGTTGTGACCATTGGATATGGGAAGGAGTGTCGGAGTTAACCCCTTGAGTCCTTCGGACTTCGCAAGTTCAGCGAATTGAGAAAGTTCGTCATAAGGGAAGTAAAAATTCCTGAAGTCCCGAAGTTAATCTGTACCTTAGATTTGAGGATGCCCAGGAGCCATCCCGACCGTCAGATATATGAGGTAATCAGTCTGACATTGACCAACTCCAAGAGATTTCAATCAAGGAGTGAGTCAACCTCTCGAAGTCCCAAAGTGTCAAAGTCCATCCTAGTCATTGGTGCTAGGAGACATGGGGCACCAGATCCTTCGCTTCAGAGGTTCACTGCTTCGGAGAAAAATGGATTGTGTGAAGTGAGAAATACCGAAGGTTGAAGTGTCAGAGTTCATCTTGACAATTGATAGTAGGGGATGCGTGTCCAAAGATCTAAAACTACAAGAGGATTACACTCTGGAGGTTTGTGTTGGTGAGCACGTTGAGATTCCTGAAGGGTGAAGCCCTGAAGTGATCTGTAGTTGTCAATTTGTGGGAGACACACGTCACTAGATCATGAACTCCAGTCGAAATCCTTTCGGGAGAAGGTGAGTGTGGAAAGGTAGAAACTCCCGAACGCTAAAATCCCAAAGTAAACCATGACCGTCGATCGCTAGAAGGGCACGTGGAGACAGATCGTGAACTCCAGGAGAATGTGAAGAAGAAGAGTTTGAAATCAATGAAGCTCGAACAGTCGAAGCAGCCAGGAACCGTTGATCTGCGAGAGGACACATGTCATCAGATCGCGGACTCCAAGTAAAACTATTCCATGAGAAATAGAGAGTGAGGAAAACTGAGATCTGAGATCTCCGAAGGCCAAAGTCCCGAAGGAGACAAGGGTCGTTGATTTAGAGAGGACACACATTAGTAGATCGTGAGCTCTGGGTGAATCGCATCGAGGTTTCAGTTGAGAATTGAGATTCTCGAACCCCAAAGACCCGAAGTGAATCTAGACAGCCAGATCCCAAGGGACACATGGCGACGGATCGTGGACTCCAGATAAATTTGTTCGAGAGTTTTCAATTGATATTTGAGACTCCCGAAGTCTGAAGAGCCGAAGAAAATCTCAACCGTTCGATCATCCGATGTAGAACTCAGTTGTCAGATCATCTGAAGTAAATATCAAGCATCGAATCGACCGGGGTGAATCTGGACCGTCTCACCAGGAAGATATGTGGCGTAGATCGGTGGATTTCAGGTAGAGTCTGACATAATTCATAACCATTAGATCAAGAGGAAAGGTGGCACAAATATGTAGATTTTGGGTAAAGACCCGAAGCAAGCCTCAACCGTCTGATTCAAGTGGACACGCAACAAGAATCTTCTTTCTTTGAGGGGAAGTGAAGTCTGAGATTTGAGATATTAGAAGTCCAGAGACCCAAAGGAGATCTTGATCATTGATTGAGAAGGGAGCTGAAGGACCGTTGATCTGGTTGAAAGGAGCAAAGTCCTGAAGCGGAAGCAGAACCGTTGGATTGGGAGGACGCGTGGCAGACGATCTGCCATTTCAGAGAAATCACTCCAGAATAAATGAGATTTTGGGAATTGAAACTCCCGAAGGTTGATCTCGTGGAGAAGATCATAGTCGCACATCTAAAGGGATAGGTTTCAGTAGATCTTCCATTTCGAAAGATTGTCATATGGAGAAATGTAAAGATTTAAGAGTTGAAAACTTTGAAACTTGAATCATGAAACAAGTCATGTCTGTTAATTTGAAAGGGTCAGATTTGATTCGCAGATTCCAAAGGGACAGATTTGAGCTGTCAGTTCAGAAGTACCGTCAATATTGTGAGATCAATGGTCACATCGCATTTTGGGGACAAAAGGTGTTCGAACTTTAAAAAGTTGAGTGTGGGCTACAATCGAGACCATGGTATTGACAAAATGACACATGGTGGCTCATGGTGAATTGCGGGGAAAAAAGAAGTTTGGTTCCAACCACTCTTGGTCGCACCCACAATTGCGTAATTAGCGTTCGGTCATAATCCGCGATCATATGCAATGGTCGCCAAGAGAAAAGGGGCTAACACCAATGCCAAGACTTCGTTGAGGCACGAAGGAGAAGGTCGCAGGTATCATAAGACCTACACCAGAGGCCAAAAGGGCCTGTGTTTGATTAAGAGGTGAGACTATCAAGGTCTCAAAGTCTCGTTTGACTTAGAGAACCGAAGAATCTTGATCGGAGGGTCGGGCTGAGTCTCGAACTTTCCAAATTAGAAATCCTGGATGGAGAATCTGTCCATTAAGAAAAGAAAAAAAAATTATGCCCCACCATGGGTCTGTTACAAATTGGCATCAGAGCATGGTTACAACACTTGGCCTACTTGGGCTCATGTACGAGTCGCGTAAGGAGATATTGTTATCTACATTTACTCCTTGAGGAGAAGGACTGCAGATTGAACCTGCGATTTTGGGAAATCTTGTTGAATCTTAGTAGAAGAATTTGTTTAGCCCTTGTCAAAGTGATAACTACTCTTACCGGAGTAGGGATATGCTAATTAACATTTATAATAAGACTTTGAATGTGGATAGCTAAAGGTGGCAGGGTTCTGTCAAGAGAAGTTGAAGCCCAAAGGATGGATGACCTAGTGTTCATAACACTGCTTCTAAGCATGAACAGTTGGAACTTTAGTCACTAATGATGGTGGATTGTATAATGGTTAATACCTTTGTGGGCTTAAAGGAATCTGATAGGATTAGGTAGGATCCCCGACAACTATAGTTACTTCTTTATATTAAAATTGGAGTATATAACTCCTCATGACCAAAGAAAAGTGAGATGGGTAAAATCCTATGGACGTTGAGGCAAGAAGGTTTTCTTGCTAGACATTGTCGCATAAAGAGGAAAGTGACCCTGGTTGGTTATTGCCTTGAGAGAAGGCAACATAAATATGAGATATGACTATGAGATTAGTCCTGTAAGTGATTGAAATCTCAAACTAAAGGACACTAATGATGAAATTAAACTATCAAGCGAATGCATGAGGGTGCAAGAGATGCACCTATTTATACACGAATGTGTATACATGATCATATAGATTATTAGAAGATCCTTGGGAAAGGATATAGAATCCTGATATGTGCATGTGTGTGAATGACATGGAAAAGGTGCAAGCAATAAGCTAGCATGATGAATACTATATGTGTTTAATTATGCTTGAGTGCATGGGTTTAATGCATTGTGGAGCTTCCTAATATGAAGCCTGATATTAATACTAGTTTGGTATGAATGATATTAAATGTGCAATTAATGCACATGTATGATGTAAGAGTATAGTTATAGGTACAATATGGTTGCCCTGATGAGTGAAATATAAAGCAAGAATTGCTCTTGTTGAGAATAAATGAATACTATGGATGCATGGTTGACTCCATTCCAAAGAGTCATGAAATTTTTGTCCCAAATAATAGCTTGAGGGGGAATGTATTCCCTTTCCTTAGGAAATACTAATATAATTAGCTAAAAGGGGTAAATGAGCAAAGATGCTATGTTGTCATAATAAGAGGCAAGTGATTACGCCTTTGAGTATCACAGGAGAAGAACTGTGAACAATCTTGAGTTGACTGATCTTAAAGGTAAAGATGTAGGTGGGTCGTGAAACATACCTATGACTGCTACAGGCAAGTTTAGGATTATGAATATGGTTAAGTACATCATGGATGTAGATTAACAAAATCAGAGTATGTATGGATACATAAATTGGGTACATGACAAAGGTGCATGTTTATATTCCTTATGGAATATTGGGTAAACTGTTAAAGATAACTCAAGGTTGAGTCCATCACAAATAGTGATGGACGTGAAATAAGGAAGTTGCATGCTAAGGGAGTTTCCTATGGAAGAACTGTGTGAAAAATCTGTCAGGAGGACAGAGTCACAACCTTAGTAACTACTGAGAAACTGAGCAGTGA
>SNQJ01S0197407.1:0-17392 GCA_010110895.2 Picea sitchensis | reverse complement strand
TGCATCTTCAAAATGTTCTTCTCATGCAATAGCATCTTGATCCTCAACTTTAGAAAGTGTAAAAATTTGCCTCTAGGTCCCTTAAATAAATATCTCTCTACTTGTCTATACGATTCTACTCTGTCAACAGCAAACTCAATGATATACCCTCCAATGGTACTATTAAGCCAATGATCTACTGCTCTTGACATGGCATTATCAACTCTCTTAACCTTCTTTATCAGTGGCGATGTCCAAACCACGGGTGGCTTGAATCTGATTTCAAGCTGGGTATCTGCTAATCTGGCCAACCACTCATATAGCTCCTTATGAATCCCTCCAAAGAAAATCTCATGTATATCAGTAAAGATATATCTTCCTAACCCATCCTCTATACTAAGATTAGGGTTCTTATTCTGGGCTTCAGCGAAGTCCTTTTCTTGATATTATATCCACTTCTAAATCTCTATCTTCGATGGAAACCACCTTGACATTCCCTCAAGAAGATTCTTGTCTCGGAAACAGAACCATTTGTTGGCACAGGGGCAGACCCAGGATTCAGCTCCAAGAGTGCACCAACAAGCCCTAACTACTAGCCCTTTCGACAACACTTGCAAAGCAGATGCAGTCTCACCCGAAGCAGCTATGAGGGGGTTGCAGGACAGATATGTCTACAACCAAAGGGGATATCAAGTGGATCGAATACAAGAACTTACATCATTTACATATCACTTACCAGCTCAGATCTACTCTGCACAACTATCTATCAGATCTAACACAGCAATGCAATGGCAGTTTATCAAATGGAAAAGAACAGAGCATAAATCACGCACACAACACAAGATATATGTGGTTCACCCTCTCTCTAGGGCTACGTCCACATAATTGTTCTTTATAATATATTAAGATGAAGCATACAATTCTTGTTTTCACTCTCAGCTAGCATATCTTCTTTCTTCTCCTCTCTTTCTCTCCCCTTCCTACACACCCAACAACAGGACTGATCTTCACACCCAACTAAATATCTTACAATACCAGAAGGCTCTACACTCATCACTTCTCTCTCACACAATAGTACTCACTCGATCACACAATAGTAATGAAATCTCAATAAACTTAGTATCAACCCATCCTAGGTCCTTTAGACCTCTATTTATAAATTACAATAGTTCACTGACATCCTTAGGCCGAGACCTAAATGTCAAAACCCTAGATACCAAAACCTTAGGTGTCTAAAACCCTAGGTGAACTTGACCCGCATTTTCAAGGCTTCGCCAACATGTCTTTCCTTCCTTCTTGCGAAGTGATCCAAAGCATCCAATGGAATATTTTTCCACTTTTTGAGTTGTCCATGATCCATATTCCTTTCTGATCTGTCATCCTCAGTCTTCTCGTCCAATGGCTTTATTTCTCTTACTTCACTCCATCTTTTCTACTCTTTTTCTTACTTTGACCTAGTATCAATCACTGTGTCTTCCATGCAATTCACATTTTGCCTTTTCTTCCTTGATATTCGCTTGCTTCCATAACCAAGGGCCAATAGTTTGTACCAACCTTTAAAAATAATTTGTTGTCTTTAGTCACGATTCGATAAGCAAGACATCAGGTGATTATGGAAGATGGCTTATTTAAGATTAATTCAGTCAAACATAATTTGAAAATAGTGATGATAGGTTATGAAGATGGAAAATTGTTAAGGAAGAAAGGGACAATTATTCCAAGGCATTCTGACTTTGCAGGAGAAGTAAGTATGGGAATTTCACCTATAATATTGTGGCATATAAGATATGGACATCTCAACTTTGAAAGTCTCTATCAATTGCAAAAACAAGGGATGGTTAAGGGACTTCCAACTTTCAAAAAGGAAAATGAAAAATGTGAAGCTTGCATTTATGGAAAACAAAGTCGAGAGAGTTTTCCAACAAGTTCATGGCATGAAAATAGGCGGTTTCAAGTAGTTCACAATGATGTTTGTGGGCCACTACAAACTTATTTAGGTGGTTGCAAATATTTTTTACTCTTTATTGATGATTTCAGTAGAATGACTTGGGTTTACTTCTTGAAGCAAAAGTCAGAAGCATGTGAAAAGTTTAAGATTTTTCGTCAACTTGTTGAAAATGAAGTTAAATAAAAGATAGGCACTCTCAGGACAGATAATGGAGGGGAATTCACTTCTAATGAATTCAAAACTTATTGCACAGACAATGAGATAAGAATACATCTTACAATTTTCTACACTCCTCAGCAAAATGGAGTCATAGAAAGAATGAATTGCACCTTGTTAGGAATGGAAAGATCCATGTTAACTTTTAAAAAGTTAAGTCCTACATATTGGGCAGAAGCAATTCATACATATATCTACTTAAGGAACAGATCTCCAACTGCTTCTTTGGACGGAATCACACCTTATGAAGCATGGTTTGGTTTCAAACCTCGAGTTAAACATCTCAAATTTTTTGGATCAGTTTGTTATGCCTTAGTTTTGAAAGAAAATGAACTAAGCTTGACTCAAGAAGCTTGAAATTCACAATGATTGGGTATTATGATGAGAAGAAAGGGTACCAACTTTTGTCCAATGGAAAATTTATTGTGAGAAGGGATGTAGTTTTTAATGAAACTGAAAGTAAGAGTGCTGAAGAAATAGAAATTCTTCTTCAAAAGTTAGAAACTAAAGGCAATCAAAGAAAAGGAAAAATGAAAAGTCAACCAAATTCACAAAATTGGTATGAACTTCATTTTCCTTCATCTAAAGATGATACATCCAGTCCATTTCCTTCAACAACACCATCTGGGTCTTCCAACAGTTCATTAGAATCTCCTAGTAGCGGCAGTTCATCTGAAAATGATTCTCCACCTCCAAAATCTTCAACTGATCGATGAACATCATTTTACATTAATACAATTTACAATAATGGTAATTCAGATCCCCAAACAAGTGAACATCAACTACCAATATAAGTATTTCAACTTTTGAAAGATGTAAGGCCTGATGAGCAGAATAAAACATGAATAAGAGGGTCACACAAAAGTGAAGAAAATTTTTCCTTGATAGCAAATGATTTTACTGAACCTTCCACATACAAAGAAGCAGTAAAAAATAAAGAATGGCAACAGGCTATGATTGAAGAGTATCAAGCAGTAATTGATAACAACACTTGGAAACTTTTTTATTGTCCTACAAGTGTTCAACCCATCGGATGCAAATGGGTTTATAGAATTAAATACAACCAACATGGAGAAATTGACAAGTATAAAGCAAGACTTGTGGCTAAAGGTTTTGCGCAGCATGAAGGCATTGATTATGAGGAAACTTTTTCTCCTGCAGCTAAATGGAACACCATCCAATTAACACTTGCATTGGCCACTTAGAAAGGTTGGAAAGTTCATCAAATGGATGTTAAAAGTGATTTTCTCAACGGAGACTTACAAGAAGATGTATATATGCAACAACCACCAGGTTTTGAAATTGAAGGGAAGGAACATAAAGTCTGCAAATTAATTAAGGATTTTTATGGGTTAAAGCAAGTTCCCCGAGCTTGGTATACCAAAATGGATGAATACCTTAGGAAAGTTGGTTTTCAATGAAGTGAATCTGATAATATTGTGTATATCTGTCAACAGGGTCCATATTTGGCGATTCTTGTTATGTATTTAGATGATTTGATCATTACGGGAAACAATGATGATCATATTGCATAGGTGAAAAAGGAGTTATGTTCAGATTTTAAGATGACTGATTTGGGACTACTTCACTACTATCTTGGAATTGAAGTATTCCAACGTCCACATCATATTTTCATTTCTCAAAGTAAGTATGCAGCCAAAATTCTTCAACGATTTGGAATGAAGGATTGCAAATCATCTCTTACCCCTATGGAACAACACTTGAAACTTTCAAAATTTGAAGGGGGGGGGATGGTAGACAGCACTACTTACAGATAGTTGATTGGCAGCTTGATTTATTTGACAAACACTTGAACAAATCTATATTATGTAGTTAGTATTCTTTCACGCTTTATGCAGAAACCATGGGATAGCCATTGGAATGCAGCCAAAAGAGTTCTTTGATATATCCAAGGAACAAAATATTTTGGTCTTCTTTACAAAAATACTTAAAAAAATTTACTTGGTGGATTTTCAGATGTCGACTTTGCCGTAAGTATTGATGATTGAGCATCAACATCAGGTTATTTAATGAACATGGGTTCAGAAACAGTGTATTAGAGTTGTAAGAAACAAGCTACAGTGTCCACTTCTTTAGCGGAAGTAGAATACATCTCAGCATGGGAAGAAACATGTGAAATTGTTTGGTTATGCATAGTTTTGCAGGACTTAGGCATTTCTCAAGAAGAAGCTACATCATTATTCATCGACAACCAGTCTTCCATTAACCTTGACAAGAATCTAGTTTTTCATTCAAATATAAAGGATGGGAACACCAAGTATCATCATATCAGATCACTCATTTCAAAGGATGTCATCAAGCCAATTTATTGTCCTTCAGAAGATCAAATCTCTGACATTTTCATGAAACCTCTTGGCAGAATAAAATTTACTAAGTTTGGGGATGAAATTGGTATTTGTTGTAATGTATCTTTGGATCATAGGGGGGAATGTTAGATGATCCAAAATACAAATATCATATTTTAAAATAATTTGATAAAATAATTATTAATTTAGAATAATAAATTAATAATCTAGAATATTTGATTAATAAATGGAGACATTTAGAAATAGAGTATTGTTGTGAAAGATATGACTCTAGAAAGGTGTCGTATCTTAGGCTCTAAATTAGGAGTATAGTTAGAAGATTTTTAAGATAGAATTTATTGTAAATGGACACTTTTTTATTTAATAAGTGATCCATAACTAAATTTAGTTAGGACATTTACCTTATATATAGCTCATTGCAAGAGTGTTGAGGTGTTCGGGTGTAAACTCTTGCAAATTCTCATATGTAATTTATTTTACTATTTAATAAAAGTGTGTGTCTGAGGAAACTTCTGGCATTAGACTTGCCAACCAAATTTCAGCCTGACCCAATTTGGAATTTGAGAGAAACAAATAAAACACCAGTGCGTTGTGAAATGTGTTGCAATTTCTTTGGTTTGCATAGTTGATTGGATATTCAACTTGTTGGGACGTTGCCACCTATCAAGGAGGGTTTGAATGAATTCTCATGGATCAGTTAGATGTCAAGGGACACCTGCACCTAAGTTTCAGCTCCATTAAAGACCTCATGAAGTGAGTTGGAAACAATTTAATAATGACTTCCAACAATTTCCTAAAAATTAGCAGTTTGTTGGATTTTTGTCTCTTTGACTATTGCCACCTAGATCCAAGGCCTATAATCCAATGGAAGAGATAGGATTCGACCTCCTAAGGATATTTTGATGTTATTTTATATTTAAGAGAGAAGGGAGCTCTTGGAGAGTGGTTGGATTCATAAGCCAAGAGAGGCTAGAGAGAGTAGGAGCAGTTTTAGTTACTCATTTGTAAACCTGAGGGAATTGGTTGTATTCATTACTGTTATTGAAGAATGATGAGAGTTGTTATTTTTTGATGTAATTTTGTGTTTTATGTGTCTTCTTATTTGAAATATATCACAGGTTTGAGGATCAAAATTTGTCAATGATTTATGGATTCCTAAGCAGCAGAGAATCTGTTGTATTTTGCCCATCATTCATTGTTTATATTCAAGTATTTGTTGATTCATTAAACTGAGAGGATCTTTGTTTAGTGAGCATTCTATCTTTCGTTTTCCTTCTTTATTTTTCTATCTATCAGCATATGATTTTTTTGTCTGATTAGCATCTTAAATACCTTCGATGAGCAGAGGGTTTATGACTCCATTTCCCAATGGTCCATCACTGATATATATAGCTAACTTGTTGCATTTTCTCTTTCTTTTTATCACTAATCCACTTGAAATTAAATTCTATTCAAATCAAATTCCATGTTATCAAGCTTACACCCATTTAAAGTATGGGAGTGACTCTTAGAGAGATAACAGGGACCAACTTGGTTATCATCTCTTGGTGGATCTCATTATTATGTTACTTTTATTGATGATGCAACTAGAAAAACTTGGGTTTATTGCATTCGAAAAAAATATGATGTTTTTTATACTTTTAAGAAATGGAAATATTTGGTTGAGAAAGAGATAGGAAAAATGTTTAAGTGTATCATATCAGAAAATGGAGGTGAATATTGCAGCAAGGATTTTGATGATTATTGTTCATACCATGGGATTCTGATGCAGGAGAATCATCATCAAAGCGCCAGTGGAAGATAGCTCAGCATCTTAGCACGCATTTTGAAGTTATTTTTGAATTTAAGAAGGGCATATCATGAAATATCTTCAAAATATTGTAATTTAAGAATGTCTTAAATGTTTAGGAGTTGAACCATCGCATGAGATAGATGGGGAGTGTATTTTCATTTAATTAAGTATCTTGCAGTACAGATTTGAAGTGTTTTCTCTTATCTATATGTATCGAACATTTATTGTAATAAATCCTTAGTAGTTGAAATCTTGTAATTCGATAGTATAGCACTAAGGTAGTCGGAGGGAAAATATCTAGTAGATATTTTGTATAAATAAATGTATTGTTGCCTAGAAGAGGTTGTTGAAGTTATTATCATGGTTGCTCAAGGTTATTGTTGCTCAAGATTATTGTAGTTGAAGGCTGCCAAGAGTTGTAGTTTTTGTTGTTAAGAGTTGTTGAGAGTGGATGAAAAGCATTGTATAAGACCACGTACATATCATTTGAATGAATATAACAGAGAAGCGTTGATCCACATGTTTGGTGTTGTTGTTATTGTGTTTATCTGAATCAATGAATGGTAGGCTTTCTGTTTAATTGCATTTATCTGTTATTATGTGTTCTTATGTTATGAATGCATTTACATGCTTGAATGTATGAATATCTGAGATATTAGATAAGTTTCAATTGTTTCTCTTCTACGATCAAGTGCAAGGAGTTCATAGTGTCTGCAAGGTGTGTGGTGACAGATTCTATTTTGACTCAAAATCTCAGAAGAGATAACGTGAAACTTTTGTTTGCAAGGTGTGCATTAATAGAGTATGTTTTGACTCAGAAAGTTCAGTAGAGATAGCTTGAAAGTGTGTGTAGGCAGAAACACACTCATAGTGATATTGTTCAGAAGAAACAATTGAGCCATATAATAACGGTTGCAAGGAGTGCATAGTCACCCATCAAGAGTTAAGTTGAAGGAATCTTGTTGCAAGGTGTGCGTAGAGTCAATACTTGGCTAAGTATTGAAGAAGTCATTCTGAGAGGTTTAGAGTGTCAAGGAGGAACAATTTTAGGAGAGATAACTTGGAGCTTCATATGCAAGGAGTGCATATTGTCCGCAAGGAGTGTGTTGACAGAGCCTTTTGAATCATAAGCTCAAGAGGAGTAACTTAAGAGTATTTGCAGAAGAGTTTAAGAATTGTTGCAAGGTATGCACAGTGGTGCAGACCCCCCTACTCTCTTTGGGGGTTGTGCGACCTCTTGGTCTAGGATCGTTCAAATCAAGGATTCGGATCGACTCTTCGAGCCTTTTCTAGACCCCAAACCAATTTACACATGTCCCCTTTCCTTCAAAGTGCAGGTTCTGTCAAACCCACGAGATCCCACTAAGCCCTTGTTCTCTTTGAAAATTGAATAACAGGTTATAGATCCCTATTCTAGGCCCCTTCCTTCATATGACCTCAGCCTATTACCTAGGGATAACCTCAAAAGGCGTGTCGAAGCTCCGGGCTCTGGGTGTTTTCACTTCACAACTCACCAAGTCTCCCGGACTTCGAACTGACGAAGTCCAACTATCATGAGAGGGATCAATGGTCCCTTCTCCTTGCACAGATCAATGGCCCACAACAATTTTGGGCTCCCACACTTCAAAAATTTCAAAACACTTCTTTACAACACCTATGGAGTGGCTTTCTAATGGAATGAACCTTTTTCCTCAATGTGTCCCCTTACAAATAAATGGTCCACACTCTCCTTTAAGATGAAAGACCCAGAATAACTTTGGCCTTCGACACTTTGATGAATTCTGAACAACCACCAGGCGAATCCCCTGGAGTGAAAAACCTCTGAAGTTCGTGATCTGCATACATCTGTCCAATTTTGATGGATGGCTTGGATGGACTCCGGTGCTCCGAACTTCAAGAGTTCTTGCTCCAACAAATTAACTTTCTCTCAGAGTGAATTTCCTCTGGATTGGAAGATCTGTTGCCATGCGTCCTCTTTCACAGACAGTAGGGATGAATTTGTGACTCTGGCCTTTGGGAGTCCTCGCACCTTCGTGCTCCAATTCCTCTGGTGGATTCTTCTCTGGAGTGCAAAATCTGGTGACACCTATCCTCACCAACGAATGACTCATATTTTCTCTGGCTCCCAGCTCTTCAAGAGTATCCTACCCTTCTGCACTCACTCCTCTGGAATGTGAGATCTCCCGCCATGTGTCTCTGACTAATGGACGGCTGAGATCTCCTCTGCTAATTTGACTTTTGGGGATTTTCGAATCACCCTACTTCATTTCCTTCAGAGTGCCTCTCCTCTAGATTTAACCTCCTACTACCATGTGCCTCCTAATGATTAACATCTAGGATCTACTCCACTCTTCAGAGCTTTGGGATTTTTTCACACTCCTCAACTAAAAAACCCCAGAGTGATACTTCTCCAGAGTTTCAGATGTGTTGACATGTACCCCTTCCCAGCGTCGACAGCTAGTATTTACTTCGCAACTCCGGCACTTCGGAGCTTTCAGACTCTTCTTATCCGAGCACTCCTGGTGTAATACCCCAAGGATGTGCCCCAGTTATACTATGAATTGTAATCATGTTTATAGGTTGGTGATCTGAGCAATTGTAAACTAGTAAGCTTATGTGTAAGCAAGCCGGAGAGACTAGGTGTTAAAGGCCAGGAGCATGTTTTTATACATGTAATTATGCACTTTGTTAATATATAAACATCGTTGCATGCAGACTGACCACTAAGAAAGAGTGATGGGGGAATAATCTTCCACAAGGCTGGGTAAGGGAAAGGGGGTTGAAGGTTTGGGCCTAGGGGCTAAGCTAGGGAGATTACCTCTAAAGGGGATAATAATTTATTATTATTTCCTAAAAGGATAAGGTAGAAATTTCACCAAGTGTTGTCCTACGTTCCTAGAAAAGGAACGTATGAGAAGTGGATTCCATGCATCTCCAGGAAGACAAGTGTCAATCTAGGCTGATGTAGCTAAAACCCAAGAGTCATCTCCTGTTTGGGGTTGGCTCCCCATTCTCTCATCCTTCGCCTGAGTTTGTTGGCCATTCTTCCATCCTCCACCTGAACCTGTTTTTGGCCTCTACATCTGCAACTGCATACCCATGCACCCATTCTACCATACTCTACCTGAGTTCGTTGGAATCCTTTCCCAAAACCCATAATATCTCTTTGTTGGACCCCTGCATAGCCATGCACCTCTGAAGATCAAATCCGTGAAGCTGACCTGTGTCTTCTGCGAAGCTTGAGCATCCAAAAATTTTCTATGTCATGTGTATTAGAACTATGGGTTTTTGTGGTCACGCAGTCCCTTAGATGAGTGTGGATTTTCACTGTCGTTCGTTCCTTATTGAGCCTTGTTGTTGTCCTCCTTGTGTGGGAATGGAGTTGAACAAGCAGGTTTTCAGGCCTGTGTGCAACACTCTCTCCAGGTGAGAGAGGTGGTTGTGGTTGAAGAGGGAAGTTTCCAGGCCTATGGGAAATTCTCTCCAGGTGAGAGAGTGTGTTGTGGAAGTGAGTTCTCCTAGAAGGGGTCTCATAGCTTCTATAGAGCTCTAAGAATTCTGGTCTTGCCTGTTGTTGAAGCCCAAGGTAAGGGAGGTGAAGCAACCGATGGAATGTGTGACAGTGAAGGTGTATACTCTTGGGGTGGGACATGCATGTGGGGAATGAGATTCTGTGAGTAGTGGGCATAAGTGGCTCCTGGTAGAGAACCCTTCCTCATAAACTGTGTGTCTTATGTTGACCTTGCCTAGCCTAGGATTCCCTTGCCCAGTGGAGCTTAGTCCCAGCTCGGAGGTGACCTACTACTGAGAGTGATGAGTAGCGTGGTCTAAGGCTAGGAGGTTTGTGGAAGGTCTGCATGCAGTTGGTGGTGTTACTCCAGTTGAAAAGATAAGTATTATTAATGTAATTAATTCTTATGTTATGCATTCCTATGATGCTTGAATGTTATCATGTATCTTGTTGTGTATATGAATTATTGTCTATTACATTTGAATCTGTATGGTAGCAGTAACTCTATGTTATGTGTTTTAATTTGATTAAAATGCATGTTATATGTATGTATGTATGTGTTTTCGTGTGGTAGCATTGCCCAACCTGTTGGTGGCTGGGGATGTTACAAATTGGTATCAGATCCAAGGTTTCAACGTTGAGCTGGATGGGTCCGATAAGTGGTCTTTGGACCGAGGTTTCAAGTGGGAATTGTGTTTGGAGAGACTAATTTCAAACCTCATAACCTTCCTGAGCACCAAGAAGTTACCTTAGTCATGTTACAATGCTCAGGAGGAGTAGTGTTGTCGTAAATCCATGACAGAAGTGGTATTGGACCATAGAGTAATGTGGGCCATAAGATCGGTTCGGAAGGAAGGGAAACCCTTTTATGACCGTCATATCTGGAGAAGTTGTAGGAGGGGTATCTTAGAAACCTTTCGAAGTTTGAAAATTGGGAGAATAGGGGTGCGTTGAGGCACAAACCTCCAAATTCTAAAGCTCTGAGCTCCTGGAAGATATCTACACCATAGATCTAAGGGGAGATTTCGATCGTTAGATCTTGTGAAGTCGAACACAGGTTAGTGGCGAGAACCCTTCAGAATTCATGAAATTGGAAGATTGGAAGTGAAGAGAGGTGAACACTCCCAAAGCAATGAATCGTGAAGTGAATCTCGACCGTTGGTGGAGGGAGAGATAAGGACCGTCAATTATCCATGGAGAGTTCAAAACTGTGGCAATCAGAAAAAGGGGAATGTGTTGATGCAAAAACTCTCGAAACTCGAAGTTTCGAAGTGAAAGGATAGACGTGGTGGGACTGGATGACGTCGCCTGGGATGACGTGGACCTTCCTAGGCTTACCACGTTCTATCACCTTAGTTGGTGACATTTTTACTATGTGGGCCCAGAGGATAGAGAATTCAAAAGTTTGAAAGTCACGATATTGGAAGGAAGGAAGCGTGAAAGCTTCCAGAACCAAAAGTTCTGAAGCTCTGAAGTCCCGAAGCTTCAATGATAGAAGTTCCACAGTGAGTGTCAATCATTGGATGTTGGGTAGATGTGGATTGTTGATCCACCCTACTTAACGAGTTCATTAATTCGGAACTCCAAGAGTCTGTGGTGATGTATTATGAAGACTTAGGAACCGGAAGTCTTGATTAAGTGCCTACTGATCTAGCACTTGGTCACAGCCCGTGGTCGTAGGAGTTGGGGATAAGAGAAAAGGGATGAGTCCTGAAATTATCATAGAACTGAGCAAAGCTTAGAAAAATTCATTAAATCTGAACGTTTTCGATACTTGGATTCGGTTTATGAATTATGTGGGATTTTCTAAGGAATGATGGCCGAAAAAATTACAGTTGTCTGCGCGTTGTGTTTTCATAGTTCAACGAGTGTCAGGACCGAAATGAATTGACATTGAGAGCAAAGGAATGGAGGAGGCACAGAATGCTTCCAGCTCAGAGAATGAAGCTAAAGGGATGGATGTCCATTTGGGAGTAGAAGGCTCGAACTCCAATGGGCATGGAGAAGAGATATATAAGGAAGGGCGTATGATGAAAATAATTGAAAGATTGTAGAAATATTCCCAAACTCACCGAGAAGATAGCAGGAAGATTATGAAAGATAAGGAACAACAGGGTGAATTCAACCTAAAGTTGATGTGAATCCTGGAAAGGATCAAAAAGAAGTTGGATAAGGAGGGTGATTCAAGAAAAACAGGGAGTTGTGGACTGCCTAAGAAGAAAATAAGATCGAGAAGCGTTAGCAGGCATCATCGTCACTCCCCGAAACATTCCAATAAGGAAGCATGCAGTATTTCAATCCCATCTCCTACCAGAAAACATAGGAGATTTGGACAGGATGAACTAAAGGGAGAAATGAACAAGATTAAGCCTCCTACGTTTGATGGAGAACACAAGAAGGAGGAAGATGTTGAAACATGGTTGCTTGGCATGAGGAAATATTTCCAACTACAGAATTATTCCTCTCATGTAGAAGGAAGAATTGCAATGTATTAATTGAAAGGAAAGGCATCCATGTGTTGGGATCATCTTGTGGAGGTGCAGAACATTAGAGAGAAATATGTTACTTGGAAAGAATTCAAGAAGTATTTTGAAAAGAAATACTTGACTAAAAGATACTATGACATAAAGATGAAAGATTTCTTTGAACTCAAGTTGGGTAGCATGTCCATTGACGAATATGAACGAAGGTTCTTGGAGTTGTTGAATTATGTTTCGTTCATCAAAGATTAGACTGTCAAAATTCAAAGGTATCTAAGTGGACTGCCACCTTCCATTGGTGACAAGATCCAGTATGATGACCCTAAGACTATGGAAGAAACTATAAGGAGAGAAAAATGCTTGTATGCAAAGCAAAATGAAAAGCCTACTTTCTGAAAGGCTTGGGAAGACAAGAAGAATTTCAAGATGGATCTGAGGAAGAAGGGAGCTAAGCCACCCTTTTTTAGAAACAGTCCTCAAGGAAAGCCATCTTTTAGAGAGCCCAGGAAGGTTGAAGTGGGTGGGAAAATGCCAATATAGCCACCTATGGAATGTTGGGGTTGTAAAGGAAACCATAGGTATAGAGATTTCCCCCACGGAAATGACAAAGTGAGAGTTTTCCACAATGTTAAGGAGGATGAAATAGTGGAGGACATGGGCAATAGAATACCAAGGATCTATGCAGCCCTGGAAAAAAAGCAAGAAGAATATCAGTCTCACATGATTAAGTGGAAGGTATGATCAACAACCATGCCTTTACTATTTTAATAGACTCAGGAGCTATTCATAGTTATGTAGATCCTAGAATGGTGGAAAGTTTTCATTTACCAAGAATAAAGCATGGAAAATCTTGGTTAGTGTAGTTGGATACAGGAACAAAGAGAAAGGTTATGGAATTGGTTAAATCATGTCCAATGGACATGAATGGAATAAGTACTAAGGCAGACCTGAATATCTAGCCTTTAGGTTCTTATGATTGCCTAATTGGTATGGACTGGTTGGACTAGCACCATGATATCTTAGATTGTTGTAACAAGGAATTCACTTCCCTAGATGAGGAAGGGAATCAGAGGACAGTCCAAGGAATTCCTAGAGCAATTGTTGTCAAAGAAATCTCAGCAATGCAGCTAAAGAAGTGCTACAGGAAAGGTTGTCAATTATTTGCAGCCCATGTGGAGGAAGAATCTAAGGATGAGGTCTAAAATATCAAAGAAGATGTGGTATTAAAGGAGTTTGAGGATGTATTCCAGGAGCTACCAGGATTAACCCCAAAAAGAGATATTGACTTCTCAGTAAACCTGATGTCTGGACCAGCTCCAGTGTCAAAAGTTTATTACATAATGAGTATGCCAGAGCTGAAAGAACTGGAGTTGTAGCTTGAAGAGATACTAAAGAAGGGGTATATATGCACAAGTGTGTCACCTTGGGGTTCCCCTGTCCTGTTCATGAAGAAGAATGATGGGACGTTGATATTGTGCATCGATTTCAGACAGTTAAACAAAGTGACTATTAAGAACAAGTATCCTCTATCGTTGATCGATGATCTCTTTGACCAGTTGAAGGATGCTAAGATATTTTTGAAAATATATCTTAGATCAGGATATAACTGGGTAAGAATAAAGGATGAAGACATCAGTAAGACCGCCTTCAGAACAAGGTATGGTCACTATGAATTCACAGTGGTGCCATTTGGGTTTTCAAATGCAGTCGTTGTTTTTATGTGTTTAATGAATGGTGTATTCAGGGACTATCTAGAGAAGTTTGTCATAGTCTTTTTGGATGACATCTTGGTGTATTCCAAGTCAAAGGAAGAGCATTAAAAACATCTGAGGATGGTTTTGGAGGTGCTAAGAGAGCACCAGTTGTATGCCAAATTGAGTAAATGCTCATTTTATCAAAAGCAGATCCGTTATTTGGGGCATATAATTTCAAAAGATGAGATAGTTGTGGATCTTGAGAATATTGAGGCAATAGGAGAATGGTCAACGCTTCATAATGTGACAGAAGTCAGATTCTTTATGGGTCTAGATGGCTATTACAGAAGGTTCATTGAAATATTCTCAAGGATATCTCACTCCATCACTTCCTTGCAAAGGAAGGAGAAGAAATTTCAATGGACAGAGGATTGTGAGAAAATCTTCCAGTGATTGAAGTAGTTGTTAACCAGTGCTCCAATCCTAAGGATTGCATATCCAAATGTGGATTTTTTGGTGTGTAAAGATGCATGAAAAGAAGGGTTGGGAGAATTCATCAGTCAGAATGGGTTAGTAATTTGTTATGATTCTAGGAAGATGAAAGAACACGAAAAGAACTATGCCACTCATGATTTGGAGTTGCTATCTATCGTTCACGCTCTGAAGAAATGGAGGCATTACCTCATGGAAAAAAGGTTTGAACTAAGAACAGACCATAACAGTTTGAAGTATTTGTTTGATCAACCAACCTTGAATGCTAGGCAGAGTAGGTGGATGGAGTTCCTTTGTGAGTATGACTTTGATATCAATCATATAAAAGGAAAAGAGAACAAAGTGGTTGATGCACTCAGTAGGAGAGTGCATGAATTACATGCCACAGCCATTAGCATGTACCGAACTGATATTAAAGGAAGAATTTTGGAGGTTGAAAATGCATATTTGCAGTACAGGGATTTGGTAGCAAATCTACAGCAAGGCAAGATGTCAGAGAAAGTGGAAAATTATAATTTGGAAACTGATGGAACACTTATGTACAAGAATAGAATTTATGTACCTAACATCTAGGAATTGAAACTTATGATTTTTAATGAAATGCATAATGTTCCTTATGTTTGGCACCCTGGATATCATAAAACTATGGAAATAGTCAAGAGCCATTACTTTTGGCCATGTATGAAGAAAGAAGTTGCATAATACATTGCTAGATGTATGGAGTGCCAGAAGGTTAAAGCTTAGCATAGGCACCCAGTAGGGTTGCTACATCCTTTACCCATTCCTCAGTGGAAGTGGGAGGTAGTGACAATGGATTTCATCACAGGATTGCCCAGGACAGGCAAGCAGCATGATTCAATCATGGTGGTGGTGGATAAGCTTACAAAAGATACCCATTTTATTCTATTAAAGACTACACACAAGGCAGCTAATGTTGTTGATATTTTTATGAGGGAAATAGCATGATTGCATGGTATTCCCAAGACAATTGTGTTTGATCGAGAATAAAAATTTACCTCAAAGTTACGGAAGGGGTTGTTTAAAGGGTTTGGAACAAATGTGAAGTTCAACACAGCCCATCATCCTGATTCTGATGAGAACACAGAGATGGTGAACCAAGTGATAGAATACATGCTAAGCATGTATGTCATGGACAAACCATCTAAATGGGAAGACTACCTACACTTAGTAGAATTTGCCTACAACAATGGGTATCAAGCATCGTTGAAGATGAGCCCATTTGAAGCACTTTATGGCAGAAAGTGCAATACTCCAGTAAGTTGGGATAATCCAATTGATACAGTAGTGGTTGGGCCAGAGTTTCTCAAGGAAATGGAAGATAAAATATAAAAATTAAGCAAAATTTAAAGGTTGCCCAAGACAGATAGAAGAGTTTTGTTGATAAGAATAGAACCCACAGGGAGTTTAAAGTGGGCGATCATGTTTTCCTGAAAGTAAAATCCAATAAAAGTTCCCCGAGGCTAGGAAACTGTTCAAAGTTGGCAGCCAGATTTTGTGGGCCATTTGAAATCCTAGAAAGGATTGGGCCATTTGCATATATGCTTGCATTGCCTACATCCATGATTGTACATAATGTGTTTCATATTTAATTTCTTAAGAAATATATACATGATGCTAATCATCTAATCGATTGGAATGTGATTCGGGTGGAGCAAGAAGGCGTCTTTCAAGTGCATCATGTGCGCATATTGGACCGGAAGAGCAAACAACTCTGGAATCAAGCCATAGGGATTGTAAAGGTCCAATGGACCTAGTATGGTCCTGAGGACACAAAATGGGAACATGAAGATGCTATGCAAGTAGAGTAACCGCATCTTTTTTAATATTTTGGAAATCGTGTTGATGTTGTGTAAAGAGTTTCACTGAGGACAATGTAAAAATAAGGGGAGGGGATTGTGATACCCCAAGGACGTGCCCCAGTTATATTATGAACTGTAATCATGTTTATAGGTTGGTGAGCTGAGAAATTGTAAGCTGGTAAGATTATGTGTAAGTAGGTCGGAGAGCCTAGGTGTTAAAGGCCAGGAGCCTGTTTTTGTACATGTAATTATGCACTTTGTTAATATATAAACATCGTTGCATGCAGACCGACCACGAAGAAAGAGTGATGGGGGACTAAGCTTCTGCAAGGCTGGGTAAGGGAAAGGGAGATAAAGGTTTGGCCCTAGGGGCTAAGCTAGGGGGCTTACCTCTAAAGGGGATAATAATTTATTATTATTTCCTAAAAAGCTAAGGTAGAAATTTGACCAAGTGTTGTCCTAAGTTCTTGGAAAAGGAGCGTATGAGAAGTGGAGTGCATGCAGCTCCAGTAAGACAGGTGTTGACCTGGGATCATGTAGCTAAAACCCAAGAGTCATCTCATGTTGGGGGTTGGCTCCCCATTATGTCATCCTTCGCCTGAGTTTGTTGGCCATTCTTCCATCCTCCACCTAAACCCATTTTTGGCCTCTGCATCTACAACTGCATACCCGCGCACCCATTCTACCATAATTTACCTGAGTTCACTGGAATCCTTTCCTAGAACCTATAATATCTCTGATTTGGACCCATGCATATCCATGCACCTCTAAATATCAAATCCGTGAAGCCAAACCGCATCTTCTGTGAAGCATGAGCATCCTAAAATTGTCTATGTCGTGTTTGTTAGAACTCTGGGTTGTTGTGTCCACGCAATCCCTTGGTTGAGTGTGGCTCGTCATAATCATTCATTCTTTGTCGATCCTTGTTATTTTCCTCCTTGTGTGGGAACAAATTTGAAGAAGCAGGTTGTCAATCATATGTGCAACACTCTCTCTAGGTGAGAGAGGTGGTTGTGGTTGAAGAGGCAGGTTGTCAAGCCTGTGGGAAACTCTCTCTAGGTGAGAGAGTGTGTTGTGGAAGTGAGTTCTCCTGGAAGGGGTCTCGTAGCTTCTACAGAGCTCTGAGAATTCTG
>SNQJ01S0197406.1:17304-31840 GCA_010110895.2 Picea sitchensis | reverse complement strand
AACCCTAGGAGATGAAGCGCCAAAAGTCATGTGGGCTCCGTTTGGGTAAGTTGGTGCATCAACTTCCCGGGGTCGTAACTTTTGCATACGATCTCCGTTTTAGGCGTGTGATAGCTCGTTGGAAAGGTATCATCGAGGAGATTAATTTTGGGGGATAAATTATGCCTTTATATATCATTGAGAACCTATATATTGAAAAACCTTCATTTAGGCCCTCAAAATGGCCCCGAAAGTTAAAACCTGCTAAAAATAGTAAATTGCCAAAATTGCCATAAATTTGTTTTGAGCCAGTTGGAAAAGGTGGGTGGCCACAAATATCCACCTAGATCATGCACAACATAGGATGCTGTCTGCATTTGACACAGAAAAGGGCAGAATGCACATGGCCTTCCTCCAGGCACAGGTACCAGACCCCAAGGCGATCATGGACTACAAGAGGGCCACCTTCAAATTCCAGATGAGGGACGTGCACCCAGCAGATCAGATGGATCTGCAAAAACAGACATGGGAAATGGTTTTCCATACGTTGGCGCATGCTTCCGCTTCTGCAACAAAATTGCAGGTGTCACTGAACAATGCTCAAACGCAACTCAAGCTGGAGAAGATATCGTCCTTTGCGAAGGACAATAGAATCAAAACTTTGGAGGAGCTGGTCCTCAAGATTGGCTATGACCCTTCAGACGTCAAAGAAACGGAGGAGATGATAAAGAAGAAGAATGATGACATTGCCTCCTTGAGGAAACAAATGAAGCTCCCAACCACAGAGGACTCGCAAGCGAAGGAGATAGCAGAGAAAGAAGGCGAGAAGGACAAACTGCTCAAGATGCTCATGGAGCAGAATGCATAGCTCAAATAAATGGAAGCTGAGATGGAGAGATTATTGAAAGAGAAGGAGCAACTGAAGCAATTGAGTGCCATTCCGATTTCAGGAGCAAGCATAAAATCAGTGATAGCAGTCCCATCCGCAACTCCATTGACATCCCAAGAGAAGACAGTCGACCTGGCTAGATCCATGGAAAAGATGAACCTGCAGGAGACAGAGATCAATAGGCTTAAAAAGGAAGTTGAAAAAATTCAAGAACTCAAAACTTCTTTCTAGACCAGCCTCTCCAAGGAAAATCAGGTAACAGAGTAGCTCAAGCAGGAGCTACAGCAGCTCCGAAAGCAAACAGTGGTAGGGAAGACTTTGGCTGAGGTTAAAGAGAATGTATGGACAAACATCACTAAGTCCATAAATGAGAAATGGCCCATGATCCAAATCATGTTTGAGAAGAATGAGTTGGTCCAGAGGAGAAAACAGGCCATTGAGAAGATCAAAGTAGAATTGGGAGACATTCCAGCACAGGCAAATGAGATCATAAAGTTCCTAAATTCTAAGACCAGGGAAGAGTTGGAAGAGCTGAAGATTGAAGACAGAACAGAGACCATCCTTGAGGTCAAAAGAAGTTTTGACCAAGAGAGGATTAATTCTTCAGTTGGAAGAAAAGGTTCAGGCCGTGGACCTGGGGGTACAGAGATTCTTCAGTAAGATTGAAGCTCTCCAGAAGAAAGGTCTTCCTGGTCTGAAAGTAATCAATGATAAATTGATGACACTCCCAGACTACAAAAAGAGATTAGCCGAAGTGGCTAAGAACAATTCAAAGTTTGCAGGCATTCAAGGGAGCATAACTGGCAAGGCATTCCTAGATGCCCTCCAGTGGGACATCACTATCCAACATGAGATTCGATACATCTTCCTCACCAAGCCTACATTTGCCAAGTACACAGAAATGGACAAAGTGTATCGAAGGTTGCTCAAAGTCAACGTGCCCAGTCATCTTAGATGGGAGGAACTCTATGATCTGATTGATTAGCAGATGAGTTGTCCCAGCCCAGTCATTTGTCCAGGCAGAGGAGGTCATGTAGAGGCTCCATCAACGACCCACCCAGAAATCAGCGTGCAGTTACACCACATCATCAAGCAGTTCCTAGATTTAGGAAATTTGTTAAGTTAGTTAGGCTAAAAATAGATTTAGCACGTCCTGGTCATTAATGATAGGATCGTTTGTAATTTGAGTTATAAATACTTCACCTTTCGAAGTATTGAGGGTTGTTGATATTCACACCCTTACGCTATTAGACTGTAATCTTTTGAAGATATCTTCCATTAATAAAAGAAGGCACTTTTATAGGATTCTTACGTGTACTCACTGGTGATGTTTTTCTCTCTAAGTTGAATGTTATTCTCGCTCTGTTATCATATTGTTTTCTGAATCTAATCTTTAAGAGTAACGAATGTTGCAGGATTTATCTCGTATACCCTGTTTCTGACTCGAAATATTTTAGTGTTTTATCTTCTAGTGTTTTCAATAAGGAAATTATTAACTGCTTCTTTGTTGAAATTATCTTTCTCATCTTTTTTGTTGTTCATCATTTAAGCTATTAAAAGATCCAGTGACTATATTATCTTTCCCTGTGAAAGTTTTCCCTTTGCGTTTCTGGTTTGTATTTCGTATTTTATTAAAACACAGAACCCATAGCCCAATGGATGTGTAGACTGTCTCAACCAACTCTACAAACACAACAGCAAAAAACCGACTTATTTATTTACCTAGCCTAATATTTGAAATTTGAAGCATAGCTAAATCTAATAGAGAGATCCCTCTCTGAAGTTGGAAGGGCTAGATCCCAGCTTCAAAAGTGGTTGGATAAAGTTACATTTTGTAGATTTCTTCTTCTTTCAACCTCTAGGAAATTTACAGAGTGCTAACATAGTGGCGACTCCACTGGGGACGAACATAAAATTTATAATTTCACCTTTTCTTTTCCCTAAAAAGAAAGTTTGTTCCTGGAATATTGCAAATTTGAGAAGAAAGTAATGTTTAGAGGTTGATTAAATTTGTACATATTATTTTTGGACTCATAAAACTAAAATATATATATATATAAATCAAAAAGAAATCTGGCTCCCAATAAAGTCTATACTCGATCTCATCCAGACCCAAAACCTGCGATAGTGACAGA
The DNA here is from genome assembly GCA_010110895.2 of Picea sitchensis. NCBI lineage: Eukaryota > Viridiplantae > Streptophyta > Pinopsida > Pinales > Pinaceae > Picea > Picea sitchensis. The sequence goes on along the minus strand of SNQJ01S0197406.1, from coordinate 28,837 downwards.
TAACCCAGAACAATTACTTAGGAAGAAGACCATAACTGAAGGCTCAGTGAGTCATACTCCCTTTCATAAGTCCCTTTCCTTTTCAGGAGACCTTGTTACCTTTCAAAACCTTGACTCTGACACCTTTTCCCAACAGAGCCTGGTTAGAACACGGTCCAATAGTTTTGTGACTGAAATCTTTTTTGGCTCAATCGCTTTGCAACCTCGAACCCCTGAAGTTTTGTCTCCCACCACGAAACCGCAAATTACTCCCTCAGTATTATCCAATCCCTCCGCGTCTTCGTCTTCAGTCACCACCTCACCGATAATCCAGTCTGTTATCCCACCTCCTTCGCACATCATGGAAGATCAATATGCTCCCTTAGTGCTGACTCCACCTCTTCATGCCATGCCCCAGGACTACCAAATGAGACTTCCATAGTTCTATGCGACAGAACCTTTGAGTGCACAACAACACGTAGATAAAATGAATGATTATTATGGTCTGCATGAAGTAGACGAAGCTGACGTTCAAATGAGATTGTTTGCCCAAATTTTGACAGGTGACGCTAAAAAATGGTACAAAGGGTTCTGTGCCACCTCAGTCCTTGACCTTACCGCATTCCAAAGGAGTTTTCTAGACAGATGGGAGGTAAAGGAAAACCCTCTGCAAATTTTGTCAGAATACAAAAATATCATAAGAAATCAAGGTGAGACAGTGCAAGATTACTGCACTCGTTTCAATAACCTGTCTAACGCAATCCCAACTAAAATCAAACCTCCACAGGGTTTGGCCTTGGTAAAATTCCCTGATGGCTTTGACGCTGACATGTCATACCAACTAAGGGAAATAAATTCTACCACCCTGGAAGACATGCAGAAAAGTGCAATAAGTGTGGAGGCCAATTTGTTGGCAAAAAGGGCACGTCAGAGGTCAGAGAGGAGAGTCACGATTAAAGAAGAACCTTCCACATCAACCTTAGATTCCAAATTGGATTCTTTGGCTAGAGAAATGGAAAGAATGATGGAAAGACTTACTGTGTCAGACAGAAATCCTCCAAGAGATAACCCACTAGCTCCTCAGGTTCAGAATCCAAACTTCAAGAGAAACCCTGCTCAAATCAGATAGCGAGATCCTAGGGATCAAAGAGAGCAGAGAGGTCTGGATCAGCGGATTAGACCTCCTCTTCAAGAAAATTATGTTGATGAAGGGCAGGAAGTGATTGAGGAACTAGAGGATACTCACATAAATCTCATGGTCATTCACGATAATGAAGCTATTTTCCTTACCCAAGAAGAGCAATAACTTTTTCTTCTCAACCAAACAAAAGTAAGTGAAGAAGCTGAAGATGCATAACAACAGGCATTCAAAAATGCCATTTTGGAGGTACACCGACAGTATAATCTGCGGAGTAAAAAGACAGAAGGGGTTTCCCCAAAAAACATGATTGAAATGAAGAAGGTAGTCGAAACCAAGAAGGTCGTTAAGCCATCTGCCGAGAATATTCCTTAGAAGAGTATTGTCGAAGATCCCACGAAGAAAAACCTTACTATTCTGAAAGGTCATCACAGCATGAGGTTTCACCTATTAATCCACCAAGTATTTATGGCCAGAAGAATGTGGTGGACAAACCAGAATTGATGATCCAAGGCAGAGCTCCTACACCCTTCAGTCTTGAGGGGGAATTGGCTAAAGTAAAAATTCCCATCCCACTTTCTGAGTTTATGAACAAAGATGTTTATCATTCACAAGTGATTAAAGAACTGACCATTGAACCTGACATAGGCACGAAGGCCTTAACCATTGGATCAACAAATCATTCAGACACGGTGAATCTTACTGATGATCAACCCGAACTTCTGTTCGGACCTGAAGTAGATGGTCGAGACGATACTGGTGATGTTGCTCCTTTTTACATCAGTCTAAACATACATGACCTGATATTGCATAATGCTATGCTGGATTCGGGTGCTTCCCACAATCTGATGCCTAAAGCAGTAATGGAGAAACTGGGACTGGAGGTCACCAGACCTTACAAGGATTTATGCTCATTCAACTCCAATAAAGTTAGATGTATTGGTTTGATCAAGGACCTGTGCATCACCTTAGTTTAGATTCCTGTGAAGATCATGGTAATGGATGTGGTAGTTGCAGACATTCCTCCGAAGTATGGAATGTTGCTATCTCAGTCTTGGGGGGCTAAGCTGAGAGGTACCCTATAGCTAGACATGTCTTATGCCACTATCCCAGTTTTCAGGCAACAAAGAAGGCTATACAGAGAAACATTGATGAGATACATGGTCAGTAGCCAAGAAAAACCGCACAACTATCCTCTTTACTCTGCGCATTCCGACTTGGATTCTTTTATCTTGTACAATGATGGTGACACGGGAGAACAAGATACTCAGCTGGCAGAAGATACATCTAGTCAAGATGAAGGCCAAGAAACCATTGAGGTAGCAAGGACGAAAAACGTGATAACTGAGGAATTACCGACAGATTTCTGGAGCATGGATTTTGATGGAGCAGTGAGAAAAGAAGGAGCTGGAGCAGGAGTCTGGCTGCATAATCACAGAAACAGGTATTCAGAAAACCATTCTTACAAGTTAAATTTCCAATGCACTAACAATATTATCGAGTATGAAGCCTTGATGCTTGGTCTGAAGATTTTGAAAAGAGTTGGTGCTAAACAAATTATGGTAAGAGGTGATTTTGAGTTGATAATCAAGCAAATCAAAGGTGAGTACGCTGCCAAACACCCATGTCTTAGAGATTATAGGAATGTTATTCTTGATGCCCTTAGATTTTTCACTGATGTTGACTTGCAGGTAATGTCGAGGGGACAAAACATTCTGGCGGACGGATTGGCCACGTTAGCAACCACATGTAAGATTCCTTTCTTCCCGACTCGCCCATACACCGTTGAGGTGAAATGCAGACCAACCGTTCCTGACAATATCAGGTACTGGAAAGTTTTTGGTAATGATGATCAAATCAAAGACTTTTTGCAGTGTAAAAATGATTTTGAATGTACAAATATAGATTTAGAGAACAAAGATGAAAATGTAAATAGATCTGATTTTGAAATTGATAGTGTAAATAGCGTAGATTCAGGAGAATTAGGCGACGACAAAATAGATGTCGATGTTTTACATTTGAAAAGCAACGTTTTGCCTAGGGGTCTAGTTCCTTTAGAGGACTTGTTTAATTTTAACGACCTAGCCATAAAACCCAAAATTGAAGCACTTGGACAAGAGGTAGAAGATTGTAATATAGGGACCGAAGAGAAACCCATGATAGTCAAACTATCTAAGTCATTACCCCCAGAGCAAAAGCTCAAATACATTGAGTTGTTCAAAGAATATTCAGATGTCTTTGGCTAGGGTTATGAGGATTTGAAATCTTATGATACCAACATCATACAACACAGGATTCCAATAAAGGAAGACCAAAAACCGTTCAGACAGAAACTTAGGAGGATAAATCCCAAGTTGCTCCCTCTGATAGAAAAGGAAATCAAAAAAATGTACGATGCCAAAATCATAGTCCCTTTGTGTTTTTCCAAATGGGTCTCTAATTTGGTCCCTACACGTAAGAAATTTGGGGAAATCAGACTTTGCATAGATTTCTGAAATCTGAATAAGGTCTCCCTGAAGGATAATTACCCCTTGCCAAAAATGGACCACATCCTTCAAAGGTTAGTCAGATCCAGTCAAATACCTTTGTTGGACGGTTTCTTGGGTTACAATCAGGTCCTCGTCCACCCAGATGACCAAGACAAAACCACTTTCACCACACCATGGGGCACTTTCATGTATGTGAAAATGTCTTTCGGTCTGATGAACGTAGGAGCTACATTCCAGTGAGCGATGGATATCGCCTTTGTGGAAGAATCGGGTAAGTTTATTGTCGTCTATTTAGATGATGTAACTGTGTTTTCCCGATCTGATGACGAACACCTGTGACACCTCAGATAAGTCTTCGAGAAATGTAGAAGGTTTGGGATTTCTTTAAATCCTAAGAAAATCCTTTTCAGACTAGAGGAAGGCAAACTGCTAGGACATATCATATCCAAGGACGGAATCAAAATTGACCCCAGCAGAATCGAGGCAATACAAAAATTAGAACACCCAAGAAACCTTAAAGAATTATAGTCTTTTATCATGAGAATAAACTTTCTACGAAGATTCATTCCCAATCTAGCAGAACTCCTCAGAAACATTACAAATATGCTAAAAAAAGATGTGAAAATAAAATGGGACTCTGAGTCCAGACAGTCTTTCGAACAAGTCAAATGAGCACTCACAGAGGCCTCGGTCTTAATCAGTCCTGATTTTACTAAGGATTTCTATCTTTTTTCTTTCACTTCCAAACATACTATAGCAGTGGTCTTACTACAAAATAACAGCGAAGGGTATGAACAACCCATAGCTTTCTTTAGTAAAGCGTTAAGAGATGTTTCTCTGAATTACAAGATAATGGAGAAACACGATTTTTCCTTGGTGAAAGCTATAAAAGATTTTAGGGTCTATTTCTCCATTCTCATACCATTGCATATGTTCCGAATGCGGTAGTAAAAGACATTTTGACCCAAGACAATCGGGATGGAAGAAGGGGAGAATGGATTGTTGTCATTTCAGAATACGACATAGAGATTAAGCCTACGAAACTAATCAAAGGTCAAGGCCTAGCAAAATTAATGGCTGAATCAAATTTCCATGCTCTTGACATTAATTTTTTAGCTGTAGCAGATGAACAGGGCGAGATGGAGACTCCAAGCATGAGAGAGGTATTTCTCAACTCTCCATGGTACACAAACCTTATATTCCTTTTGCAAAATTTACAAGCTCCCCCTGGTTTGACTAAGACTAAAGCTAGATTTTTAAAGTTGAAAGCCTTAAAATTCTGTATTCTAGAAGGCAATTTGTATTGGAAGGATCCTGGGGGCATTCTATTAAACTGTTTATTGAAAGATGAAGCTGACAAAGTGTTACAAGAATTTCATGCTGGAGAATGTGGTGTCCATCTGAACTGGAAGGTCACAGCCAACAAAATCCTCAGGGATGGTTTCTATTGGCCCACCCTATTCACTGATGTACATCATAGAGTGACTGCATGTCATCAATGTCAGTTGTTTGAAGGAAAAAGGAAACTCCTTCCTCTCCCCCTGAAACCGATCTCAGTTGAAGCCCCTTTCTAGCAATGGGGACTGGACTTCATCGGAGAAATACACCCCCATTCTTCAGGCCAGCACAGGTGGATTCTCACTGCCACCGATTATTTTACCAAATGGATCGAAGCAGTATCAAGCAGGTAAGCCACTGACTCTGTTATTATCAAATTCCTTGAAAATAATATCTTGTCTCGCTTTGGATATCCTAGAAAGATTATAACTGATAATACAACTGCTTTTCGTTCGAAGAAGCTCATAGATTTCTGCAACCAGTATCACATTGGTTTGGGGCATTCCACAGCTTACTACCCTCAGGGGAATGGGTTGGCGGAATCTTCAAACAAAAAATTGGTAAACATTATCAAGAAAACGTTGCAGGAAAACAAGAAATCATGGCATAACAAGTTGGTGTTTGCCTTGTGGCCTGACAGACTGACCACCAAGAGGTCAATTGGTATGTCACCATACCAGTTGGTCTATGGCACAGAAGCAATTTTCCCCACTTCCTTAGGATTCCCTGTCATGAAGTTGCTTCAAGATGTACAAGCTGAGCCAAATGACTCACAGAGAAGAATCAACCAGATGATCCATTTGCAGCAGTCTAGGGAAGATGTTTTCAACAAGACTCAGGTAATCCAAGAAAGCGTCAAGAAGATTTTTGACAAAAGAACAAAGGAGGACGATTTTGAGCTCAAAGATTTGGTGCTAAGATGGGACGCCAGAAATGAAGTCAAGGGAAAGCATGGAAAATTGGACAGTCTGTGGAGAGGTCCATACATGATTCAAGCATTCAGGGGGAACAACGCTTTCTTGCTAAACAACGCTAATGGGACAAATCTTCCAGGAGGACCTGTAAATGGCAGAATGCTGAAGCATTACGTGCCACCTCAGTAGAAGCTTGAGTTCCACTCACCATTGTACATACCATTTTTATTTTTCACCTGCATTTTCTGAGTGAATAACATTAGTCAGTTGGTTGAAGCCCGAAGAGAAGGCCCTAAGATACTCACCATTGTTCTTCCCATTTTTTAGAATAAAACCAATCAATCAACGAAGGCTACTAGGAAGAAGTTTTCAGAACGACAGGAACCAGGATTCTTGGCACTTCACAGGGCAAGTACCATCCCTAGGTGGAGCCGCTGTTATCATACTATAATTTATAGGATCAACTGGTGACTGGGATATTATATGTCTCTAGTATTTTTTTTTGACAAATGATATTTCATTCTGCAAATAATTTGAAAAAGAAAAGAAAAAGAAAAGAGGGCATAAAAGAACTCAATAAAAGCCCCATGCAATAATAGTAACTTGGTCCATACCTTTCAAGCATGGCCAAGTTCTTTTTAAATTGATGTTGCTAGGGTAGTGAATGAGTTTGGCTAAACAGTTTAATCTTAGCCAAAGTGTCTAGGTTAGATTAGTGAATAAATATCGCCAGACTATCTAATCTTGGTCAGATAGCCCCAGGGTAGAGTAATTTCTTAACCCAACAGTCTAATCTGGGTTAATTGTCATAGGAAGAGAGGTTAGAATATAGGCTAGTTTCTTTGTTGCTCCATTTCTATAAAAACCAGTTTGATGTAAGTGTTGCACCATGTTTCAGATACTTAAAAGATCGTTTGGTCAAGCTCCATGGTGGTGTCTACTTGAAAAACCTTGGAAAAACCCATAAAATTCATTTATCCTAAGTTTTTCTTGGGCGCATGTGTTTTCTGATCCCCACTTATGCTCCCTGCACATATCAAAGGTCCTGATCATGGTGCCCAGATCATTCTGGACCCCCTCGACCATTCTGCTTTTAACCCGGGGGGGTCCGGAATCGATGATAAGACTCGCGCTCATCTGGACAGCTCAAGATCGAGTGCTCAAATCTACGGTCAGCATTGGATTCTGGACCCCCCCATCCATTCTTCTTTTAATGGAGGGGGGGGTCTGGAATGAGTGATAAAAAGTGTGTAGATCAACAACCCAAGATGTATTTCGAATCCCCCCCCCCGATTGATCTGCTTTTAACTGAAGGGGGGGGGTCCGGAATGGTATTACTCCTCTGGCGGGTCCCTTGTTATAAGTGGCAGCGATCTAATTGCCCCGAGTCCCATCATCTCCTGTTGTCTGACAGACCTTCGTCACCTCTGGACGTCACCTTCCACTTTTCCTGAACTAGTCATGTCCCATAACTGTTGTCAGTCCTTCCCTCCCATTCGCTCATGGAAAGCCCCTTACTATGAATTTTAGCTCCAATCGATATCCGCCACGTCACCCGTCTGTATCCCTCAGCCACCGTCACCTGCAATCTCACCCTCAAAGTGATCTGTTGGCCATTTATTACTGGATAATCTATTCGTTATCCAGCTGACCTGTCTCCCGCACCCAACCAACCCCTGTTTTACTTAAAACTATCGTTATTCCCCCTTACTGTCGCCATTCACCCATCACACCAGAGATATTCACCACTTACTCCTCCGTTACAATCTTTTGTCCTCATCCACAGTCAGTTACCCCCACTAACGTTGTGTTTTATTGAAGGTAATGTTGCAGAAATGGCGCCAAAATCCAAACAAGCAGAAGGAGAGGAGAATCTGTTTCTCCCGCCTCCTGTCGACCTGGACAAGATCCCACTGGTCGACAAAGACCGATTAATCGCAGATACCAAATGTGATTTTGATTTCTCAGACCTCCAGTCGTGGTTCAGGGAAGTTTTCCTGGACCAGAGTGATGAAATTGGATTCTGGGAGTCCAATTTACCCCTCTACCTCTTCCCTCAGATCCACCATTTTCCCGAGTTCGCTCTTAAGTATCAAGCCCACTATATTCCCAAACGAAGAGTTTTCATCTCCTCGTCTGGAGAGATCATGTTCCTCATCATGCCCGAATCCATAGACCAGATGATGCAAATTCCCCGAGCCGACTCTGCGTCTCCATTCAACCTAGAAATTCTCACAGAATTATACCAGAAAATGACCTTCCCCCAAAGAGCTCAAATATTCGAGCTTTTCCTTCCTCCATCCGCTCAATTTCCCTCCACAAATCCTCCTTATACATCTTCCATGTTCTCCACTAAGGGAAACTAGGTCATCTCATCCCTTTGTGCTTTGTTAGGATACTATTCTGATCAGTGGGTAGATGAACCCATTCTGGGTTTTCTATCCATCTTCTCTACTGATGAAAAGCCCACCAGCCAGTTTGACTTCAGTACATTCTTGGCAGAAAATATTCACGAACAGTTCTTGAATTTCAGCACGGAAGGCATGTTTAGATACTCATTGGTATTAGCATACTTGTTCGTCTTCTTCCAGGCAGATAAATTTGGCTTTTCCATGCAGAAGATGGATGGCGATGCTAGACCTTAGGCGGTCACAACATGGACCTCCTTGCTCAAGCACAACTCCACTGATTTCAGTTTCAAGGAGTTCGTCAATCAATTCTACCACCCTGTGGTAAGCATGCTAGGTGGCAGGCCCGAGCCTCGAATAAACGATGAAGTCCAGAGAATCCTGCATCTCTCGGACAACATGAAGACCGGGGACGGGTACCTGTATCAAGATTACACCGAGATCAAAGTATATGGGTGCGAGTTGGCACCGTATAAGCTGCCCAAGTATCTTCCTGTCAGGATTTGTTCTCTAGAATATATAAGGCAGATTATAAATTCCGATGATATCCACTTCATGTCATTGAAGAAAAAGCAACAGCTAAGAATCAAGGGGCAGATTGGCTCCTTCATTTGCAACAATCGTGGCGCTCGGCAAGAAGCAGACAGGATGTTGAGGGAGATGAAGTTCTCCATGAGATTCCCATGGCATTATGATCCATATGGGATCATCTCAGAGATGAGGGTGAAGAACAAGAACATCCCATATGTTCATGAAGTTAGGCCTGAAGTGGAAAAATTTGCAAATCAGACAGTGTGGGAGCCTAACACATTGGTAGAAGTAGAAAAACAAGGTCCCCCGGCCACTGTATCTCAAACAACCACGCCACAGGTCCCAAAGGAAAAAAGGCCTCGACAAGATTTATCTCCGCCTGTCACGGAGGTATCGTCCTAAGAGTTCCAGATGCATACTAAGAGGCCTAAGACTATTGTAGTTCCTGACCCGACCAGAGAAAAAGAAGCCCCGTCTACAACAATAACCAAGGTTGATAGGCCACCCTTCGATTCGAAAATCCATAAGGCCATAACCTCGGCAATGACAGAGAAATCTACAGATCCTCCATTGACGACCCAACCAGGCAAGGTGGGACCGAAGCTGAGTATATTCGAGAAGTATGAGCTAATAAAGAAAAGGAACCAAGCCCTGACCAACAGTATTTGTGCCCAATTCTGGAAGCAGACGTCGACTACGCAACATAGGATGATGTCGGCATTCAACACCAAGAAAGGAAGAATGCATATGGCATTCCTCCAGGCACAGGTGCCAGATCCAAAGGTGATCACTGACTACAAGAGGGCCACCTTCGAATTCCAGATGAAGGACGTGCATCCAGTCGATCAAATGGATTTTCACAAGCAGACAGGGGAAATGGTTTTCTACACTCTGGCACATGCTTCTACTGTTGTGTCGAAATTGCAGGTGTCCCTGAACAATGTTCAAACACAATTAAAGATGGAGAAGATATCGTCCTTTGCCAAGGACAATAGGATCAATACTTTGGAGGAACTAGTCCTCAAGATCAGTTATGATCCTTCGAACGTCAAAGCAGCGGAGGAAATGATAAAGAAGAAAATGCTGACATAGCCTCCTTGAGAAAACAACTGAAACTCCCGCTCACAAAGGATTTGCAGGCGAAGGAGATAGCAGAGAAAGAAGGAGAGAAAGATGAGATGCTAAGGTTGCTCATGGAGCAGAATGCACAGCTTAAAGAAATGGAAGCTGAGATGGAAAAATTATTAAAAGAGAAAGAGAAATTGAAGCCAATAGAAGTCATTCCATTGAGTGCTATCCCAATTTTAGGAGCGAGCACAGTGTCAGTGACAGAAATCCCATCCGTGACTCCATTAACATCACAGGAGAAGACAACCGACCTGGCTAAGTCCATGGAAAAGATGAACCTGCAGGAAACAAAGATCAGAAGGCTTAAAAAGGAATTTGAGAACCTTCAGGAACTCAAAACTTCCTTCCAGACCAGCCTCTCCAAGGAAAAGCAAGTGACAGAGCAACTCAAGCAGGAGCTACAACAGCTCCGGAAGCAAACAGTGGCAGGGAAGACTTTGGCTGAGGTTAAAGAGAATGTATGGACATACATCACTAAGTCCATAAACGAGATATGGCCCATGATCTAAATCATGTTTGAGCAGAATGAGTTGGTACTGAGAAGCAAACAAACCATTGAGAAGATCAGAGTAGAATTGGGAGACATGCCAACATAGGCAAACGAGATCATCAAGTTCCTCAATTCTAAGACTAGGGAAGAGCTAGAAGAACTGAAGATTGAAGACATAATAGAGACCATCCTTGAGGTCAAAATAAGTTTTGACCAAGAGAGGATTAATGCTTCAGTTGGAAGAAAAGGTTCATGCCATGGACCTAGGGGTACAAAGATTCTTCAGTAAGATTGAAGCTCTCTAGAAGAAAGGTCTTCCTGGTCTGAAAGTAATCAATGATAAATTGATGAAACTCCCAAACTACAAGAAGAGATTAGCCGAAGTGGATAAGGACAGTTCAAATTTTGCAGGCATTCAAGGGAGCATCACTGGCAAGGAATTCCTAGATGCCCTCCAGTGGGACATCAGTATCCAACACGAGATTCGATACATCTTCCTCACCAAGCCTACATTCGCCAAGTACACAGAAATGGACGAAGTGTATCGAAGGCTTCTCAAAGTCAACGTGCCCAGTCATATTAGATGGGAGGAACTCTGTGATATGATCGATTAGCAGATGAGCTGTCCCAGTCCAGTCATTCATCCAGTCAGATGAGGTCGTGCAAAGGCTTCATCAACGACCCACCCAGAAATCAGCATGCAGTTACACCACATCATCAAGCAGTTCCTAGATTTAGGAAATGTGTTAAGTTAGTTAGGCTAAAAATAGATTTAGCACATCCTGGTCATTAATGACAGGATCGTTTGTAATTTTAGTTATAAATACTTCACCTTTCGAAGTATTGAGGGTTGTTGATCTTCACACCCTGACGCTATCAGACTGTAATCTTTTGAAGAGATCTTTAGGGATGATTTTAAGGATGGAAATTTATTTTTAAATGTATAAACCTTGGCGAATCTTACTAATCCTTCATATGCCAACTATAAATGTTTGGCGATATTTTTGTAAAAATATTCATATTTCTAAGGATTTTATATAGTTTTTATAAAATTTTGGCGATTTTTAAGGTAAAATAATTTTATCCTATAGAATTTGGGCGAATCATTTTTAAAATAG
>SNQJ01S0197406.1:0-17294 GCA_010110895.2 Picea sitchensis | reverse complement strand
GAGATTTCTTATCCACGAAGAGGGAGAGATCATTTTGAATGACTGTCACACTGGACCATGTGGAGGTCATTTGTCTGGGTTGGAAACAACCCAAAATATTCTACGTGCAGGTTAATTATGGACCTTGTTAATCAAGGATTATGTTGAGGCAATCAAGAAGTGCCACTAGTGCCAGATCTTTTGTCGGAAGATGTAGGCACATACTTCTCATATGTTTCCAGTCATTGTTGTTGGTCCTTTCACCAAGTGGGGGATTTAATTTAATACATGTCACTCGGCCTCAGCCGAGGGGCATCATTAGATCATCGTAGCAGTAGATTACTTCAAAAAGTGGGTCAAAGTTATGCCAACATTCAACAATGATGGAAAAACAATGGCTCTTTTCATTTTTAATCAAATAGTAGCAAGGTTCGGTATCCTAAAGGACATTTTCATTGACCATGGAAGTCACTTCCAAAACAAAATGATGACTGAGTTAACATCAAAGCTTGGGTTAAAACAGGAACATGCGTCACCTTATTACTCGCAAGAAAATGGTTAGGTTGAAGCTGTGAATAAGCCTCTCAAGACTATTCTTTAGTGGACGATCAATTCTTCCAAGTCAAATTGGTATTTGATGTTATATTCAACATTGTGGGCCTACCAAATGTCTGTGAAGACTGCCACTAGTTTTTCACCTTTTCAACTCGTATACAGGATAGAAGCAGTCTTTCCTATTGAGTGTCATATTCCTTCTTTAAAGTTGGCAATGGAATTACTGTCAGACACTTCACCAGTTGAGGAACGCCTACTATATCTAGAGCATCTCGATGATCAGCGTCATGATGCCGCATTAGCCAATGAGGCTCATAAGCAACGATTTGAGTTTCAATACGATCAGTTCGTTCATCCTCATATTTTCTTCGAAGGTGATCTTGTCCTGGTCTATGATCAAGACAATGATCCCCTGGGGGCAAGCAAGTTCAAACCCATGTTGTTTGGACCATTCATTGTGAAATAGGTCTTGGAGAAGGGCGCTTACCTTCTGGTTTATTTTTAGGGAAATGTCTTGGCGAAGCCTAGAAATGGGCTCTACCTTAAGAAGTATTTCTCTTAAGTTGGTCACTTGGGTGACTTCTTTTATATATGTATAACTTCTTATACATTTCTTGTATTTTTTTTTTTTTGTGGACGTGTACGTATTTATGTATTCTTTGTCATTGTGGCATATGTCAAGTGAATCGTAGGTTTATTTTGGGTTCGCAGATGGCGCTATACAATGCACTCGGAGCCTTGCTTCCACAGCTTGGGTGATTTTATCACCTGGAGGCCACTTGCTATCTTCTGGAGGTATTTGTCTAGGAGACGCTACGAACAATGTTGTTGAATACAATGCAGTGATAGAATTTCTTCGTGATGCTTTGTCACATGGAATTTCTCACCTTCGAGTCTACCTAGATGTTGAGCTGGTTGTGTCCCATTTAAATGGGGTTTACTGCGTTTATGATCCCACTCTGCACTGACGATTTCTTAGGGTACATCTCTTAGAACGATATTTTGATTACATTAAGTATATCCATGTTCCTAGGAAATTTAATCATTTAATAGATACTCTAGCTAATCAAGTTTTAGATTGGCATGCACACACATACACATGTAAATACATTTGTAAAATGTCATTCATAAGACAAGAAATATGTATATATATATGGGTGTGTGTGTGTGTGTGTGTGTCCAAAAATAGTGTCATGAGTACATAGGTGGGCATGAGAGCCTCAAAAGTGTTTAGTATACATCATTGGGATTATGCCCTCAAAATATACATATGGTACGAAAAGTTCCCTCGGCACATCAACGGTCTAATGCTATCTAAGGATGAGGCCTACTGTCCCTACTATAGTGTACAATGGTGTTTGTCAAACGTTGGAATAACTAGACCCAAGTCTGAGGCACCCCTACTACATGAGTATACATAGCAGGGAGGAGATCCTCGATCTCGGCCATAGGGGAAACATGAGTGAGCGCAGTGAGGTTGCGCTCCACTCATTGTAGAACTCTATCAGCCTCTCTGGCTAGGGGTCCCCCTGCAGTTGTTGCTCCTCCGAATGTTGCTAGTCCTACCTCAGGTCGAGGACATTGTAGAGTTCTAGCAAAGTTTTTTGTTCATACAAGCCCCACATATGTACATAACAGATACATGAGTTAGTACTCTATACACACATAAAAAGGATATATTTGAAAATTAAAAATTAAATAAACTTAAAAATATGTTACCTATCTCACCTCACTCCTCGCTGGGAGGTACAAGCATGTCCAGGTATCTGGTGAAGTTGATCCCTGCATAAACATAATCCTCGATCACCAAGATATGATGTTCCCACCAGTCAATTTTTTTTTTTATCGAAGGCCTCTATGGTCATCCCTCCACCCTATCTAGGAAGCAATGTTTCCCACATACTCACTAATGGGAAGGAGGCCACATGCCCCTGTACTATTTCTCTAGGACTCAGACTGGGCACCCTCACGAAGAATAAGGAGCACAAGATAGTACTGAACCCAAAGTTCTTGTTAGTACACCGCCGATACTCTATAATTTGTCTCTTCATGCATACCATCATGGTCATACTCCATTCAAATATGGTGGCCTCCAAACACTGAATGGCACAATGCATATGTGCCCGGGAGACCTGTTGAAGGGTTGTGGATCCAGTGATCCACCCGATCAAAAGTGAGATCACACGCAGAGATAGGATGGTGATATTGTGGATTGGCACATGAGAACCTACCTTCTCAGTGTTGGCCTCATAGTACATCCAAATGTACTCCTCGATGTTGAAAGTCCCTAGAGGAAAATTCCTCAAGTTAATTGGTTTTCCTCTTCTCGAGAGGCTAGTCAAGAAGTAAATGTCCTCTATGGTCAGGGTTAGTGATTGAACCTCTAGCATGAAATCCTCTGCATCAGGATGCCAATACTCCACAAGAGCATTGACCAGCCTCGATTGTGCCCTCATAAATGGACATTGGAAAAACTTCCATAACCCACATTGTTTCAGTGTAGAAATGGCTACAAGGTCCTCTTCGACTAGAAGGTCAAACTCCTCATTCTCTCTCTCTCCAATGAAAATACATCTTGTTTCATGGTAAAAATGGATCAGAGTCAATACTTTCTTTTTATTTCTTAAAGTATACAAAGGTGTACGTGGGTTTTTTTGTACACATTCGCGTATATATGTGGGCTATTGGTTTCATGCCCGAGTATATATGTGGGATGGCCTTGGACATCCCACGTTCACGCAGGGCCTCTCTTTTTACAAGAGTGTTCCCCCTCTAAACACAAAATTAAAGCATAAATAAGGAATTAACTTGCAACTATGAGTGATTTGTACTTACTTGGTCCAAACAGAAGGTCGTTTTGTCCACTGAAGCTCCCAGAATCCACTCTTTTAGAAAAGGGGTATTTTCACCTTTTGGTTGATTTTCAAATTGGAATAGTAAAAATGAGCTGTTTGTTCTTATTTACAAAAACAATTGTCCTTTTTTACCCTTTTTGGTCCCCTTTGTCTTTTTTCCTGGCTTGGTGATCACTCATTTTCACTTCTAAGCTTTCTATTGGTCGTTCCAGTACTCCTTTTCTTTCAGTTTGGTAAATTTTGTGGATGGGTCACTTTCTTGGAATCCTTTGGTAAAAGTCATTTTTTCCAACTTTTTGTATATAAGTTAGGATTTCATCTCACTTGTTGCATCTTGTTGTATTTTTCTCTTTTCCATAGGATCGACCCCACCGAAGTGTGACACAGAACCTTCATTGTTTCTCTAGAAGTGTCGTAATTGGGTGGTAGAGACTACCTTTACATGGATACCCTAGGTAGATCCTTGTTGAATTTTTGGCATCCATGTTGTCAGTAATGACTATAGTCTTGGGAGTCCTTGTTAGTCCTGTCATGATTACGAAATGAAGCCTCAATATTTTGTTCACCATCATCCTAGGCCTTACCCTCAGGACTCCTAAATGAGCACTCTTTGTTGTCTTTCAATATCGCTTTGAATTCGAAATAAACATCCAACCAGACTGTATTTATTCTTTTTGATCTCATATGGATTAACTGAGAAACGTAGCCCACTAGAGTCTTCTTTAATCCCTTTTCAGACTCTCTAAAAATGATAATATTTCAAAGCGATCTTGTTTCCCTTCACGCTCGCCAAACTCGAATTTGAAGGCACATCTCTTTGGCGGTAGTTTACCCCTTTTTCGGTCTGGATTGATAATTTTATGAATAAAGGTATGCTCTAGGAACTTTGGTTCGCTAGAAGAGTATTCTCGAGACTAATTTTAACCCTTTTTCGGGCCTGAGGGACTAAATCTTTGAAAAAGGAACATTCACCTTGGTTTTGGTTTATCACCTTTTTCAAGCCTTGGAGATTACTTACAAAAAATGAACCCCCTCAGAGTCCATAGTTAAGCTCTTTTCAGAATCCCTAAAATTGAAAAGATCATCGAGTGACCTTATTCCTTCACACTCGTTAAATGTTTCCAGAAGAACATCTACTAGCATGATTTTAACCCTTTTTCTAGGTTGTAGATTATAGCGGAAAAAGGTACGCCTCGGGAGATTCGTCTCACCGGGAGAGCTCTCCTCAGTTACTTTTATACTTTTTCGGGCTAAGGAGACTAAACTCAGAAAAAGGTTGTGAGTCCATAGTTAATCTCTTTTCAGACTCCTTAAAATTGAAAAGATTTCTGAGTGATCTTGTCTTTGTCACACTCGTTATGATAGTTTTGAATAGACGTATTTTCGGTGCAATTTTAACCTTTTTTAGAACTGGCTAGACTATCTCTGAAAAAGGTACTCCCTGGAGTCTTCTTTTTCATTTTTTCAGACTCTCTTAATGTGAACAAACTACCGAGCTTACCTTCTATGGGGTCGTAAAAAAATACATAGAACGGGCCTCACTGTGTCTTGCTTAATTTCATTGTGGGTCTCCTCTTTGCATCTTTGGCCTAATATCAGCTCCATGTTTCTCTCAACTAAACCTTTGAATCATTCCTTATACACAAGTCTTGCAACACTTCTTGCCTCTGTAACCCAACACCTTGACCCATGGAGGAATTTTCCCTGAGTGTCCTTTTCTTTCACATGTCTCCTTGCTTTGAGCATTAGTATGTTCCATGCACTTGGAAATAGTATGCTTTCTTTCGATACTCATTTATCCTTTCTAACGTAGCATTATTTTATTCTTTTTCAAGATCTTTAAAAATTGAAAAAGACAAAAAAATCAAATATTCCAAAAAGAGGGGACATGAAATACACATTATTTTTCTGGCAGCAAAGAGAGTCGCCCTTGGACAAAGAACATCCTTTCATTTGTTCGTCAAGCATTTGGATCTAGTATGACCTTAGGAAATTTTTCTCGCTACATAGAGTTGTGTCCTCCTCTGGTTGGTTACTCTTCCAAACATATGGAGAGTTTGTGTTGCCTCCTGCATCACAAACTTATGTCAATGTCATGTTGCCTAAGTCTCATAATCTTTCATACTTTTGTCCAAGGGAAGTTTTACCCAATCTGAGTTGGCCTTTCTACAGTTTGTCTCTTGAATTTCATGAGTCGACCATCTTGAGAGTCCAGTCAAATCCAGATTCAAAATCAACGAAGTTCTCTTCCTGTTCATCGAGATCCTCTAGTATTTTCCCGACATACTGTCGAAGACCTCGGGGTAGTGAGTTATACACTCCCAATGTACTCCTACCTAATTTTTGAATATCTTGAATTTGTTTCTCGAGCTATGAAGACCTCATCTCCAGTCGTAGGCATCACTAGCTTCTTGAAGATGCATACTATGCTTGTATATCTTGGACTAATTTGAGATGTATATCCTATGTATATTCCTTGTAGCTAAACTATATATATCTATATGACATGGATCTGTGGTGTATTTGATTGGAAGCCATGATTTAGTTCATCCTGAGCATGGGTATGCCCACCTCGGAGAGACAATTTGTTTTTGCATATGGCACCTCCCGAACTCTGGTCCTCAGCTCACTCGACTTTGTGCATTGGTGAAGATGTTGTAATGTATTTTGGCCATCACTTTCTCTTCTAACCTCATACATTAGGGGGCATCTGTTATAGCCCTAAAATTCCCTACTCATGAATACATGGCATTGGCCCTCTTACTTGCATAATTTTCCAAATCACTACTGAGAAGATCTACTTAAAAAACCAATTTTTAGAGCATGTACATGCTCTGCACCACTACATATCGTGTACATACACTTGTTGCATGCTAGATATCCCACGTACATACTCTTGTTTCACAATACACTGCCCGTGTATACCTCCAAAAGTTGCAAAAATTAAAAAGTTGTAAGGAATTTGATGGAATTCACGGGCTATTGGAGGTTTCCCAACCAATTCACTTGCTATAGCCCATCACCCAACCAAATAACCATCCTTTTGTCATATAAAAGGAGGTTTAATGGTCTCATTTCACAACTAGGCATAAGAACAGTGAAACTCTACCCAATTTCACTTCCCTTCCTTGCCCAAGAATTTTCTACCTTTTGTGAGTTACTGCCTCAACATTCCCTCTTCAACCCCTCTTTCTTCCATTCAATCCATTCCCTTCCCTTGAGGTGATAAAAAGATTGAGAGAAGAGGCCTATTGAAGGTGCACTTGGAGTATTGTAAAGAGGATCCCAGAACAGGTTCGTGAAACGGTGGCCGACATGGATTGTAAGTTTCAGTCTTTGTTTGATGAATAAAAGAATCTCTTTTCCATCTCCCAAATGATGATGTTTTGTGTATTTTATTTGATTTATACATAACATTTGATATCTAACCCTAATTTATGAACAAAAATAACATGCTTGTAGTCCTTTCTTTCCTAGTCTTGGATGCAGGTCATCCTTGGGAGGAGACTTGTAGTCTTTGGAACTACATATCTTGAGGAGATCATCACCAAACATGGGATAAAAGGTACAGTTACCGATATTCTCTTCTATTTCTTTATTTTCATTCATTTTGGTATGTTTGGGGTAGAGTAGAAACTAGATTGACTTTTAGACAGTCATTCACTCTGTCTATATCTTAAACCCTAGTGTAGTTAAAGGGGGGATTTTCTCACTAGACCCTATGCACTCCTCGCGCTATCTCTCCTCTGATATTTGGACTTGAAAAAGTCACTTCCGCACTCCTTGCATTATCTCTCCTTTGATATTTTTCAACACTTAACGAAGTGTAAACTCTGTGTACTATTTGCACTGGTCTCCCCTCTAAGATTTTATACTTCTATGAGTATAGGAGCACTCTGTAACACCCCATGTTTTGAACCCCCATTTTAAATAATTTATTGTTACAATGTTGAGAGGCGAGGGTGCCCAAACAATTATTAAAGGGCTAGTATGCCCAAGAAATGTAATGTTTTGATCATTATTAATAATAAACACATCATTGGTTGCTAGATGGACATAGACTAGAGTTATAGGGGGCTATGATTCCACAAGAGAGGGGGATTGAGGGGCTAAGTGTTTATTCCTTTTTTAATTACCCTTTTTGTCTAAGGGAGGGGATCGATTACTTGAGTTTCTTGGGGAAGGCCAGGAGGCTCTTGATTCCCCACAAAAATACTTAAACCCATCCCTGGTCTGATTGTGGGTTTGGTCATTGGCTCGTCTGCTCCTTCACTCCTGCATTCATACCATTATTTCCCTAACACCCTTCCATGCACTCACTTACCCATATATTGATCCATCTTCACCTACGTATTGTCTTGGTAAACGGAAAGGAACTGTTGAGAATTAGCCACGGGATAGTTGGATTTAATGGTCGTTGGTGCAATCCAGCCATGACCTAGGGCTTTCATGTATGAGATGTGTTGGCCTATTCCCTAGTTTGCTCACAACTGCGATTTCTGAGAGTTCCAGCATTGAGATTCCAGACCAGTTGTGTTGGAGGCCATGGAGAAAGGAGAAGGACTGCATGATGGACTGCGTGGTAGAGAAGGGTGGAGGTCAATTATCTTGGGTGGTACATGCTGGGTGGAAGAGAGTTGGGTACTTGGATTGTTGTGGGCACTAGGAAACCTATGAGAGCTTGAGAGATGAATGGTTTGGTAGCCCAAGTACACTATGAAACCATCCTTGTGGATTCATAGCCCTGGCTCAGGGGTGACACTGTTGTTGATATTTGGAGCAGTGGTGTCTATGGTTGGGTGGAACGTCCTTGGTATGCAGCCATTTGGTGTCACCTTTTTATAAAGATAAATGCTCTCTGTTGTGATATTATTATCTATGTATAAATGTATTCCACTGTGTATTTTAATTATCGTTTAATTAAATATTTAGACTATGCATGCTTGTTGACTACTGTTGTGCATGTCGTTAAAGTCTTTTCTTTTATGCATCCTTAAATTTTAAAAAGGTATCGGTAAGAGAAATAATTCCAAGGTCGGGCTTGAAGGTAGCATACCCTAGCCTGTGGGTGGTTGGGTATGTTACAATTTGGTATCAGAGATTTTGGTTGAAACATCAGGCCGGTATGGGCCAGTTCTGTTGGTCAGAGTCTCATGGATACATATCAAACTCTAAACGTGGAGTTGAAAAGCTTGGGAGAAATGGCGTTGCAGAATCTATGCGGGATTTAGATCACCAGAGACCTGTTGTAAGGGGTTCGAAGGATCGTGATTGTCCCCTTCAAATTTGGGAATGATCACCACTGTAAGATTAGGACAAATCTTGGAATGTTGGATTGGAGGACAGGTGAATAGGGGTCATCCGATGAAAAGGAAGTAAGGGTTAAGGTCACAACCATCGGATCCCATTGGAGAGAGAGATCAATGGATAGGAGGCATTGCAAGGAACCAAGTTGCATGGGAGATAATTCCCCAAGGCGGTCCCACAATCCAAACCAGGGTTTCACCGAGGGGTTACGTGTCAGTGTCAGGAGAATTGTGGGGCGAAAAGCGGGTTACTCCAAACCGTCGATGCGTGCCCCTACAAATTGAAAGGCAGTAAGTGATGTGACATGTTAGGGCTTGAACATCAAAACTCTATATAGCCGAAGTAGTTTGGGTTCGTCCATCGTTAAGGAGAGACAGGTGGCGCGAGATCCGCAATTCCAGAAGTTTGTGGACGAGGAGGAGGTGAAACAACCGAAGTAGATCCTGATCGTCGATCACCAAGAGGTACGTGTCAGTAGATCAGTAACTCCAGAGAAATCTGTTTGAGAGGTTTTCAGTTGAGATTTGAAACTCCTGAAGCCCAGAGAGTCGAAGTAAATCTCGATCGTCCGAAGTAAATCTCAAGCGTCGGATCGTCCGAGGTGAATCTAGGTCATCTAATCCAGAAGAGACATGGCGTAAATCTGTGGATTTCAGGTGAAGGCCCAAAGTAATCCTCAACCTTATGATTCAATATGACACATGGTGGAATCTTGTGTACTTCGAGGGGGTTTGAAGTTTGAGATTTCCGAAACTCGAAGACCCAAAAGGATATCAGCCATTGATCTGCCGAGAGCCATGTGTCACCAGATCCAGGGCTTCGGATAAAAGCTAATGGGGACAGATAAATCTTGAAATTTGAGATTTTAGAAACCCGAAGACCTGAAAGGACCTTAGCGATTGAAATTTGATATTTTTGAAGTCTTGAAGCCCAAAGATCCAAAGTGATGGGGAATGATGATGTCACCTAGAGGTGACATGGATCCTGGAATTCTCGAAGTGACGTGGCTTGCAGACCTCACCTGGGATGATGTGGACACATGGGATGTGTGCCACATGTCAATAATTTTTTATCATATGGAGTATTGAAATGTCAGTTAGAACGTGACATGTGTCACCCACCTGATTGGGCCACGTGTATACTTCCAGTATTTCACCACGTGGTGAAAAATTGTGTAGTCCGAAGACTGGGCACTCCAGTGGGGAAGGATGTGACAGGTTGTGTTGGGTCAAAAAATCCTGAAGGCCTGAAGGCCAGAGTACATATCGACCATTGATTCCAGAAGACACACGTCGAAGGATCGTTGACTTCGGGTGAAAGAACTCCAGGAGAAAGTGCAGGAGGAAAGTTTTGAAACTTTTGAATCCTGAAGAGACGAAGAGATTCACAGCTACTGATCTATGGGAGGACACTCATCGATAGATCATGAGCTATGGGTAAAAGCGTTACGGGAGGAGGCAAGCAAGGAAAGTTGAGACTCCCAAAGCGCGAAGTCCCGAAGTGGATCTCGATCGTTGATCGTGAAAGAGGATGAGGCCCGTTGATCCGGTCCTAGCTGAAAGTTATGAAGTCTCGAAGCTCTGGACAAGCACTTTTTCAGCTAAGCATGGGGTCATGGTCATGGTCATATGAATATTGAGAGCTGAGGGAAGGAGGGATAAGAGCCAAATTGGTGGTCTTCGAGAAAAAAAAGTGCTAAGGAAGGATTTAGCCACAGTTTCTAGTCATGGTCACCTAGGAAGGTGGTTTGAAGGAAGAGCCTATGCAAGATGAAATTCTGTGTCAGCCAAGGATAACAGGACACTGTTATTTTTGGAGAATGGGGATATGATCTCCATGAACGAACAAAAAAAGAGAGACATGTAGCATGGTTAGGCAATTTTCTTTATCATATGCATAATTCTAACAAAATGGTCGCTTTCACATTTTGCAGAAATAAGGGGTTTAAACACATCAACTCAGGATGTGTATTGAGGAAATGGAAGAAGGTGAGGGAGCCTCCAATCATGATAAGGAGGTTGAAGGCCATAATACCAGAGTTGGTAATGCAGAGACAGAATCCAATGGATGCAAAAGAAAAGGAGAGAAGGAAACGTTAATAGAAACAGTAAGAATCATAAAGATGGAAGTGCAGAGCTACAAAGCAGACAAAGAGAGACTGATGAGAGAGAAAAGTCAGATAAATGCTCGAGTTTTGTAGAGATTAAATCAGTTGCAGAGACAAATGAAGAAGGGACCAAACTCAAGACAAGAGGAAGAAGGCAGGTGTCATGATAGAAGGGATGATTGTGGAAGAGTTGGTTATTCTAGGAGTGCTAGCAGAGCTCATAGACACCACTCACCTCCTTACTTAGAAAGAAAGTTGTATGCATTGGAAGATCCTGCAATCAGTCCAGAGGTGTCTCCTGTTAGAAAAAAAAGAAGGAAACAAGAGGTATATAGTTTGCAAGTAGATTTGAGGAAGCTCAAGCCACCTTCCTTCAAGGGTGAAAGAGAAAGGTAAGATGATGTTGAAGCATGGTTTCTTGGGCTCAGGAGATATTTTTAGTTGCATAAATATTCATCAAATCTGGAAGCCAGGATTTCCACCTACCATTTACATGGGAAAGTTGCAATGTGGTGGTACCAACTAAAGCAAGTGGAACATGTTATTAAAAGTAGGATCACTTGGAATCAGTTCAAGAAGTACTTCTAGAAGGAGTACCTCTCAGAGAATTTCTATGACAGGAAAAATGCAGAAGTTCTTTGAACTCAAGTTGAGAATCATGAATATGGTAGAGTACGAGAAGAAGTTCTTGAGATTATTAAAATATGTCAAGTTCATTGGTGATGAGAAGGTGAAAATACAAATATTTCTAAGTGGACTACCAACCTTTTATAAGGAAAAGATCAAGTATGATGAGCCCAAGACCTTGACTAAAGTCATCAGGAAGGCTAAATACATGTATGAGCAAGGCCAGGGAAGAGAATATCTGCAGAAATCTTGGAAGGACAAGAAAAATGTGAATTCCTATCAGAGGAGGAAAGGATTCAAACCTTCCTTCAATAGGAATGAGCCTAATAGAAATCATCAAGATCAATATGCTAAGGGATATTTCAAGAAGGAAGATTCCTTGGGAAAAAGGGGAAGACCACCAATCCAATGCTAGGGATGCAAGGAAGATCACATGTACAAGGATTTCCCACACAGAAAGGATAGAGTGAAGATTGTGCACAACATCCAAGAGGCTACAACAGTCAAAGATATGGGAAGAATCTATGCGGATTTAAATGATTGACAAGAAGAGTACCAGTCCAATATGATCGAGGTGGAAGGTAAGATCATAAATCATCATGTTGCTATTTTGATTGATTTAGGAGCAAGTCCTTGCTACATTGATCCTAATATAGTGGATAAATTACATTTGGAGAAAAGTAAACTTGGAAAAGAAAGTTTGGTTCAGTTAGCCACTAGAACCAAAAGAAGAATCCATGACATGGTCAGTAGTTGTTCCATAAGTCTTAATGGCGTGAATACTAGTATTGATCTAAATATCACACCATTGGGGTCTTATGATATTCTGATTGGAATGGATTGGTTGGACAAGAATCATGTTGTTCTAGATTTTCATAACAAGACATTTACATGTCTTGATGGAAATGGAAAACAAAGCACTGTGAAAGGAGTTCCAAGACCCATATCTACAAGGGAGATTTCAGCCTTACAGCTAAAAAGATGTTTTAGGAAAGGATTTCAATTGTATGTAGCTCATGTGGAAGAGCCAAATAATACAAAAGGGCCAAGACTTGAAGATTTCTCGGTACTACAGGAATTTGAAGATGTATTCCAAGAAATACCAGGATTGCCACCAAGGAGGGAGATAGATTTCTCAATTGATTTAGTGCCAGGAGCTGCCCCAGTGTCAAAAACACCTTACAGAATGAGCACACCAGAGTTAAAAGAATTAAAAATGAAGTTGGAGGAATTGTTGAAGAAAGGGTACATACATCCATGTGTTTCACCTTGGGGAGCACCAATACTTTTTGTCAAAAAGAAGGATGGAACCTTGAGGCTATGTATTAACTTCCAACAGCTAAACAAGTACACTATAAAGAACAAGTATCATCTACTCTGAATTGATGATCTCTTTGATCAGCTAAGAGGAGAAAAGATATTTTCAAAGATTGACCTGAGGGCATGATACCATTAGGTAAGAATCAAGGAAGAAGATATTCATAAGATGACCTTTAGGACCAGGTATAGGAATTATGAATTTGTAGTGGTGCCATTTGGACTGGCCAATACACTAGTTGTCTTCATGTGCTTAATGAATGGAATATTCATAAAAAAATTGGATAAGTTTCTCATAGTATTCTTGGATGACATACTTATCTATTCTAAGTTTGAAGAGGAGAATGAACATCACTTAAGACTGGTGTTGCAATTGATGAGAGAACATCAATTGTATTCCAAGTTGAATAAGTGTTATTTTTATCAAAATCATATCCATTACTTGGGACACGTTATTTCAGAGCATGGTATAGCAGTAGATCCAGAGAAGATTGAAGCCATTAGAGGATGGCCAACACCCAGAAATGTGTCAGACATCAGATATTTTATGGGATTAGTTAGATACTAAAGAAGGTTCATAGAAGGGTTCTCTAAGATTTCTCATCCCATCACTTCTTTGCAAAAGAAGGGAACTAAATTTTAATGGACACTCAAGTGTGAAAAGAACTTTAATATGTTGAAGGAATTACTTACTAGTGCACTTGTGTTAAAGATTGTTAACCCGAATGAAAGTTTTGTGTTATGTACAGATGCATGTAAGGAAGGACTTGGTCAAGTCCTCACACAAAATGGACATGTCATTGGATATGAGTCTAGAAATCTTAAGGAACATGAGAGGAACTATGCCATGCATGACTTGGAACTTGTTTCCATTGTTCACGCCTTGAGAATGTGGAGGCATTATCTCATGGGGAAGAAATTTGAATTAAGGAAATACCACATTGGCCTGAAGTATCTTTTTGAACATCCAACATTGAATGCCAGGCAAACAAGATGGCTGAAATTTTTAAGTGAATATGACTTTGATATCAATCATATCAAGGGAAAGGAGAATAAAGTTGTTGATGCACTTAGTATAAGAGTGCATATCATGCATGCTACTGTTGTCAGTATGCATTAGTCAGACTTGAAGAGCATAATTTTATATGGTCTTGTTATCGACCATCATTACCTACAGGTAAAGGAAAAAATTACAGCAAGGAGATGTACATCAGAAAATAAAGGAGTATGAGATAAAGGAAGACAGATTAGTCATGCATAAAAATATAATCTATGTTCCTAGTTCTGGAGAACTGAGGAATTTGGTACTGAAGGAAATGCATGATGTTCCTTATGTTGGACATCACGGTTACCAAAAAATAATTACATCAGTAAGAAGTCAGTTCGTTTGGCCAGGAATGAAGAAGGATGTTTCTGATTACATCGCTCAATGTATGGAATGTCAGAAGGTGAATGTTGAGCATAGGCACCCAGCGGGGTTGCTGTAGCCATTGTCAATCCCAGAGAAGAAATGGGAAGTGATCACCATGGATTTCATCATAGGTTTACCCAGAACGAATAAGAAACATGATTCAATCATGGTGGTGGTTAAAAAATTAACAAAGGTTTCTCATTTTGTGCCTGTGAAGACAACACATACAATGGCTAATATTGCAGAAATTTTCATGAAGGAAATTGCTAGGTTGCATGGGATACCTAGGATAATCGTCTCAGACATAGATACGAAGTTTAGCTCCAATTTATGGAGGGGATTGTTTAAAGTATTTGGCACAAATATAAACTTTAGCACAACATATCATCTCCAGATAGATGGGAAAACAGAGAGGGTCAATCGAATAATTAAAGACATGATAAGAATGTATGTGTTGGATAAGCCATCTAAGTGGGAAGATTACTTACACTTGGTTGAGTTTGCATATAATAATGGGTATCAAGCTTCATTGAGAATGATCCCATTTGAAGCCTTGTACGGTAGGAAATGTGATACTCCAGTAAGTTGGGACAACCCAGCATATAGAGTGGTACTTGGGTCAGAGTTGCTCAAGGACATGGAAGACCAGGTGGTCAAGATCAAGAAAAATTTAAAGGCAGCTCAAGATAGACAGAAAGTTTATGCATACAAGAACAAGAAAACTAGAGAATTTAAAGTAGTCGAGCATGTACTTTTGAAAGTGAAGCCCAAGAAAAGATATTTGAAATTGGGTAATCATACAAACATGGCAGCCAGATTCTGTGGTGCATTTGAAAAATTGGATAGAATAGGGCCAGTTGCATACATGTTTTCATTGCCTACTTCCATGAATGTGGATAATGTATTTCAAGTATCTTTACTAAATAAATATGTACATGACCCTAACCATGTTATTGATTAGCATCTGATTCAGGTAGAGACGGAGGGACACTTTCAGGTTCAGCCAGTGCGGGTATTGGACAGAAACATCAAAATGCTCCAAAATCGAGTTATAGAGATGGTAACAGTTAAGTGGACCTGCTACAGTCCTCAATATGCTACATGGGAGCATGAATATGCCATGCGGGCAGAGTACCCGTAGATTTTTGAATAAATTTGATATTTTGATCTCTATTTTGTATATGCACTGAGGACAGTGCCAAGATAAGGGGGAGGGGATGTAACACCCCAGGGTTTGAACCCCCATTTTAAATAATGTATTGTTACAATGTTGAGAGGCCAGGGTTCCCAAACAATTATTAAAGGGCCAGTATGCCCAATAAATGTAATGTTTTGATCATTATTAATAATAAACACATCGTTGGCTACTAGACGGACAAGGACTAGAGTTATAGGGGGATATGATTCCACGAGAGAGGGGGATTGAGGGGATAAGTGTTTATTCCTTTTTTAATTACCCTTTTTTTCTAAGGGATGGGATCTACTATGTGAGATTCTTGGGGAAGGCCAGGAGGTTCTTGATTCCCCATGAAAATACTTAAACCCATCCCTGGTCTGATTGTGGGGTTGGTCATTGGCTTGTATGCTCCTTCACTCTTGAATTCATACCATTCTTTCCCTCAACCCTTCCATGCACTCACTTACCCATCCATTGATCCATCCTCACCTACATCTTGGCTTGGTAAAGGTAAAGGAACTACTGAGAATTAGCCACAGGATAGTTGGTTGTAATGGTCATTGGTGCAATCCATCCATGACCTAGGGCCTACATGTTTGAGATGCTTTGGCACGTGCCCTATTTTTCTCACAACTGCGAGTCCTGAGAGTTCCATCATTGATATTATGTTGGTAGAGAAGGGTGAAGGTCCATTCTCTTGGGTGGTACAGGTTGGGTGGAAGAGGTCTGGGTACTTGGATTGTTGTGGGTGCTGGGAAACTTGTGATAGCTTGAGAGTTGACTGGTTTTGGAACCCAAGTACACTCTAGAATCATCCTTATGGATTCATAGCCCTTGCTCGAGGGTGACACTGTTGTTAAGATTTGGAGCAGTGGTGTCTACGATTGGGTGGAACGTCCTTGGTCTGCAACCAGTTGGTGTCGCCTTTTTATAAAGATAAGTGCTCTCTGTTGTGATATTATTATCTGTGTATGAATGTATTCTGCTGTGTATTTTAATTATCATTTAATTGAATCTTTAGACTATGCATGTTTGTTGACTACTGTTGTGCATGTCGTTAAAGTATTTCATTTTATGCATCCTTGAATTTTAAAAAGTTATCGGTAAGAGAAAGAAGTCCAAGGGTGAGATTGAAGGTAGTGTACCCCGTCCTGTGGGTGGTTGGGTATGTTAAACACTCCTTTCTCTCACTCTCACTCTGCTTAAACTTACCCTGTCTCTCATGAGCTTCTAAACTTGTAGAGGGTTCGGCCTCCACACTCCTTGCGTAGGCACTGTGCACTGGTTTCCCCTTTGAGCTTTTACACTTTTGTGAGTGTAGGTGCATTCCTTTTGCTCGCTCTGTGTAAACTTACACTATCTCTCTTGAGCTTGATAGACCCTTAAACTCGCTCTCTCATGCACTCCTTGCGTTAAATCATCCTTGATATTTTACACTGCTATGAGTGTAGGCACACTCCTTGTGCTCATTTTGTGAACTCCTTGAATTATCCCTTATGATCTTGTGACTGGTTCTGGTGTTCCCACCTGGCATGCTCCTCACAAAACTCTTGAATGAGTTCTAGTGCACTCCCTGCGCTAGCTTCTTAGAGTTCTCACTAACTCTGGTGTGCACTCCTTGCACTTCCTTGAGAGCCCAAAACACTCAGAAATTCACACAGATAGGTAATTCTATCTATTCCTGCAAAGGGAACGTTTATATACTCACGGCATTCATAAACATGAACAATAGACATTTAGAAACAAACACTCATTCACAGAGAACACACATAGAGATTCATATGTAGGGAAATCTACTTTTCTATTAAATCTCAATTCTTTTTACAAGAGTTTACAATGGTTACAAGACTGGATTGCAGCAGAGTCTCAATTCTTCTCTCCTCTCCTCTCATTGTTCTAACCACCTTTTTTTTAACTACTTACTTACATCATAGAATACATTTATTTATACAATCTTGG
>SNQJ01S0197405.1:17304-27689 GCA_010110895.2 Picea sitchensis | reverse complement strand
TCCAATTAGTAATTTATCCATTAAAATTATTATTTAAATAATTTATTTTGTATCCACTTTGACTTATAGTACACTCATCACTTCACTTTACCTCAAGAGGTTACCTTCTAACCATCTTTAACCATTTTCCTTATTTTATGACTAACCCACTTCTAACTACTCATCAACTTAGTAATTTATACATTAACTTTATTATTTAAATAATTTATTTTTTATTCAATTTGAATTATAATACATTCATTACTTCACTTTATTATTTACCTTCTAAAATCTCTTAAAGAACTTTGACTACTTTGACCTTTTGGGGCTTCAAGCCAACATATGAGGGTCCTCCAAATTCGTAAGGCCATAACTCTCAAACCATGAGGAGTTATGTGACGTTCCACATACCACCAAAAATGGAATGAAATTTACTATCCATATAGAATAGTATTACCTAAAAATATATAAAAACTCATACCATTATACATCAAACAAACTTGGGTCCATTACCCAAACTTGGGTTCTCCAACTTCACATGGCCATAACTCTCTAACCGTGAGGAGCTATGTTATGCTACACATACCATTGGAAATGGAATGACATGTGATACCCATATATAATAGTATTATCTTAAAATATATTAAAACTCATACAATTATACATCAAACAAACTTGGGTCCATTACCCAAACCTTTGTGCTACCAGAATTCGCTACCGAACTTTCTCCAAGGTTTTACATCAATCAATAAGGGTTGAAATAAATCTACAATATCACTCTCCAATGGTTGACATCAATAAAAACCAACAATCCATACAAATTGTCCATCAACCTAAGTCATCTGTCTGACAATTGGTATCAACCTAAGCCAACCTAAGCCAACATATGAGGGTCCTCAACTCTCTAACCGTGAGGAGTTATGTGATTTTCCACATACCATCGGAAATAGAATGACATGTAATACCCATATAGAATAGTCTTACCTTCAAATATATTAAAAATCATACCATTATACATCAAACAAAATTGGTTCCATTACCCAAACCTTTGTGCTACCATAATTCACTACCAAACTTTCTCCAAAGGTTGACATCAATATCTAAGGGTTGAAATCAATATAAAATATCACTCTCCAATGGTTGACATCAATGAAAACAAAAAATCCATATCAATTGTCCATCAACCTAAGCCAACCTAATCCACTTGTTAAAAGTTTTGTAATGGATCCCTTTAATTTTCTAAACAAAATTCATATTGCAAATTGATGTTACGATCTGAACCTAATTCATCATTTGAAATTGAATATTGTTGAGTGAAATGGGCACACACATCAAAAATAAGATTTAGTACGAAAGATAAACCATCAAGACTAAACTTACAAAGAACATGATCGATCTTGTTGAATTTTTGTTTGGAGATGAATCATTCTTAATTAGTAGAGACTTGAAATATTCACATAATTTATCGTAATCATAAACCTCAAAGGAATCTAAAAATCCATTCACAAATTGAAACCAATCAAAAATATAATAGGCCAAAAAATATTCAAACCAGCATTTGATTCGACTTCTGAAAATGCAAGAAACAAACCTGCATAAAATATTTAAATCTATAATATTATGCTTGATGCATTTATAACAAAACTTGTTAATATGATCCTTTGTAGATATATTTCCTTCACCATCAAATTGGAGTTTTGACAAGAGATAAAATGTCTCATGAGGAATGTTAACTAATGGAAAATTGAAAGCAAATTCACATACAGTGATTTGGGCAGGAGCCATCGATTATCATAGCAATGGAAATATTAACTCCAAGTAGGTTATCTTGTCATCCAACCATACCTTAATAAAATTTATGACATCATAAAGGATAAATAATAGATCAAAATAATTACAAGCTATTTTTTAAATGATTAAATCAAATAATTTGAAACTAAAGAATTCAATCATTTAATTTTACCTTTCCCTCCTTCTAGTGCAATTTATTGATGGGTGAATATGACCACTCGCCAACTAAGTGAAGCAACCTAGTCCAAGGTTATTCAATTTAACCCCAACATTTTTTTGTAGCTACTTCCAATGGTTTTAAGGGCTCTGTTAGCCATGAAAATGTTTTTCTCTGCAAAAGGAGACTTCATTTAATCTCTTCTAAATTCCTAAAAATGATTTAAATATAAATCTAAATAAAATCTAAAATAGAAACTAATCTAAATGTGATCCAATAACCATAAACATACATCTACATAATCACATGAAAGAATAAAAAGTAAAACTCTATCCTGCAGGAGCAAAACAATCTAAAATCAATTCAGTTTATGTGTATAAATAGTTGATCAAAATGTTGAACTCAATGTTGAACTCATTCTCCATTAAGACCATTTAAGTTGTTGCATCTGGATGAGATGAAAATCGTGATAAATGCAAAATAATTTTAATAATGCATAACTTGAATCAATTTACAATTAGATAGATCAAATTAAATGATAATAATAATCTTCATAAATAAATTTCAAAAGACTGTGATTATAAAAGATTAAATGAAAAAAAATGAAGACAAAGTTCATATTTCATTCAAGCTTAAAGAAAACAATGATAAAAGAAAATGAGTGTGACTTTATTACCCTGATAAAGAAATTCATACAAAGATTTTATGAGACCAATTCTAAAATTCATGCATCATTGCTTCATGAAAATATTAATCCATCAATTGTTGGTGGAGCCTCCATTCCTATTCCTCTAAAAAAAAGGGTCTTCAAGGGAAAAATAATGCTAAAATATTACAACTATTTTCTTATATCCATAGAATCTCCTCATTTCCTCCAGAGCTCCAATCTTCTTTTTATAAGTCCAGACTACATAAATTGATTTAATTTAATAAATTTCATGCTAAACATCAATCTTTGATATCTCTGGGTCATTCAAACAAAAACCAAATTGGAGGCTGACTGCAACACACAATATGGAAAAGTTCATGTCAAATATTTGTCCATATCTCCCAAACCATGTCGTTTCTAGAGAAAATCTTTGAGATTAAGGTAAATCGCTCCATTCTGCGAGTGTTTCTGTAAATTCGTTATCGTTTTACCATAAATAAAGATTTTATTTTTCCTCCTAAGAAGTGAAGCGATTTTTAGTTTTCTCATTTCAATCCTTTAGCAACTATTCTCCCAAAACGAGCAATTCCATCTCTCTTCCATGATCTGGAATATGAGATCCTGTAAATAAAATAATCAAAACAATTTTTAATAATAGCAAACAAAATCAAACAAATAATTTAAATGTTTGTTCATGCTAAAAAAAATAAAACCCTAATAATAATAAAATATTTGACAATAACTATGGAATGTTCCATTATGTATTGTTTTAAATCAAATATTTAATTATTAATATAATAAAACAATACAAAAAATAAAAATAAACTCATATATATTCTTATTTTACAAACAAACTATAAACAAATTCACAAAATGAATTGTTGAATCACTAGAAAACTCTTGGGCCACTTTTCTCTTTCTATCGGAAAATGGGTAACTCCTTTTACTACTGTCTTATCCACTAAAATTTCTATGTCACTTACCTTAGCCACTTTTCCATTTAATTTTCGATAAACAATGCAATTCTCAATTGTTTTATTAGCCACATGTATTAAACATAGTGTGACATGAAATCAATTCAGTTTTTTGAATTATGTGGTTATTAAGAACGATCGTTAAAACAATTAATTGCAAAGAACTTTGCATAATGACCAAGTAATAACAATAATGACTTGAAAACCATGACATGATAGTAACACGAACTTTTATAGTAATGAGATTTGTAATGTCATGTAATTCAAATGAAAGGTCCAAATACATAAAGAAAATAACCATTGTTCATAGTTTTAAGTCATGATAAGGATTATGACCATTAGTGCTAAGACCAAAGCAAGTCAAGTCTTGATTATTCATCGAAATATAGTTCTCTATCTCATGCTCAAATGAGATCATTCCTTTTTGAAACATCATCAAATAGTATTAGGAAAACAAGAAAAAGTGTATAAAAGTAATAATAAATCTATTCTTGGATTCCATTGTCGAATCATGATGATAACCAAAGTTTTCATTCATTAACCAACAAATAAGACCTGAAAATAAAAACATGTTATGAAACTATTTGATAATCATTGAAAGGAATCATGAAATCCTCCATACTGTTTTGAATTTTCATGTTGAAAATAAAGAAATTTAAAATGAAAAATCATCAATATAAGAATGAAGAACCAATGTTAAAGTCACTTTCAATAGTCAACATATTCAATGTAATAATGTCCAGTGGAAACATTTAAATAAAAAAATATTCACACAATTCAAATAAAACCAATCAAATAAGAAAAAATAAAAAAAATATAAAAGGACTATTAAAATACCAAAGATACAGTCGATACAATTTTGTGAAGTTATTACATTACAAGCCAGCCATCACACCAAAATAATCCATAAAATCATCTTCACGCATCAAGTAAGATACAGATGGATTTCATGAAAGAGATATATTTGAATGGTCAAGGGGGTCTCCTTGAATTTTTACAAATAATTCAAGGGGTACTATTGGGGGGTCAACAATTGTCAAGTTCCAATGTGATTTTCTTCTTGAGTCTTCCTATATTCCTCTTTATTGATAGTACCTCTGACAATTTCTGCGTAACTTATTTGTTCTTCTCATGTTATGTCGTCTTGGAGATTGAGCCTTTATCAATATGCATCTAGTTGTATCCTAGCCCAGACCTATCATAGTATGGAATTTGACTGTTGATTATCTCATCCAATATTTTGGTGTTATTTTGCTACATATCTTTCTTCTGAAGATATTTTCTTAGAGTGACTATTTCTTCTTCTAAGGTTTCAATCATCTTCTCCTTTTATTCTAACTTACTTCTGAGTGTTTCTTCAATCCTTTTGTCTTCTTCTACCTGCATTTTTAACTTTGTGATTATTTACTCGACTTCTAAGTTGGAATTCTGATGCAGGAGAATCATCAACAAAGCGCGAGTGGAGGACAACTCAGTGCCCTAGCATGCATTTTGAAGAGTTTTTGAAATTTTAAAGTTGGCATATCAATGTAATATCTAGAAAAGATTGTAATTAAAGGCGATCTTAAATGTTTGGGGGTTGAACGATCGCATGAGATCGATGGGGGATGCATTTTATTTAATGTAGCTAGTTGTAGTATAGATTTGATTCATTTTCTCTTATCTTTATGACTTGAACATTTATTGTAATAAGACTTAGTAGTTTATAGATTTTAATTCGATAGGATAGCACTAAGGTAGTCGAAGGGAAAAGATCTATGAGCCCTCTTCTATATATGTATGTATTGTTTCCTAGAAGAGGTTGTTGAAGTTATTGTTGTAGTTGTTGATAGTTGTTGTTGAAGAAGTTGTTATTGTAGGAGTTGTTGAATATTATCAGTATTGTATGATCCCATGCACATTTCATTTGAATGAATATAACAGAGAAGCGTTGTTCCAAGGAATGGTGTTTCTATTGTTGTGTCTATCTGAATGAATGAATGGTAGGTTTTCTGTTTAAGTACAATTCTATGTTATTTACTCATTCTAGTGTTTATGAATTCTTTGCATGGTTGAATATATGAATATGTGAGAGTTTAGATAAGTTTCAATTGTTTCTCTTCTATGATTATGTGCAAGGAGTGCATAGTGTCGGCAAGGTGTGCATTAACAAAGTCTGTTTCGACTCATAATCTTAGAAGAGATAACTTGAACTTTTATTCGCAAGAAGTGCATAGTGTCTGCAAGGTGTGCGTTGACAGAGTCTTCAGACTCAAAAGCTCAAGAGGAGTAGTTTTAAGATTTGTTTGAGAAGAAGTGTAGAATACCTCACAAGGTGTGCACACGTGGAAACATACTTAAGTTCTTTTGTTTAGGAGGATCAATTGAGTTGAGTAAAGAATTGTTGCAAGGTGTGTACAGTCGCTCAGAAAGAAGTTGAGTTGGAGAGAAGACTTGTTGATAGGTGTGCAAAGAAGTCAAAATTAGACTAAGTGTCGAAAAGGTGTTCTGAGAAGTCCATAGTTTCAAGAAAGAACAAGTTCATAAGAGATAGTGGGTGAGAAGTATTCAATAGAGTGGAGTCTTTTAAGATTCCCCAAGTTATGGAGTAGGATCCGTTCGAAGGAAGCAGGATCATTCCAGACTGTCAAATTTGGGAGAGTTGCATGGAGGATAGCGTCTGAGTCCTTCGACACTTCGAGTGTTGAAGGGTTTAAAGGTGTTGTAAGTGCAGGATTGCCAAAGTCTGGTAGCTACAAAGTGAATCTATTTCATCAGTATCATGGAGGATACATGGTAGCGGATCCAAGAGTTTGTGGGAAAGAGCTTCAGAAGAATTGTGTAAGAGAAAAGTGAAATATTCGCGAAGTCATGGAGAGCGAGGTAGATCTGAATCGTTGGATCCAGAAGGAAACGTGGAAGAGACCCGTGTGTTCGGGTGTTTGGAAGAATGGTACTTTGGGGGGAAAATAGATGAGGTGAATATAAAATGACCAAGGTGTGAAGTAGCAAATTCTATAGGACTCGTCGATCTGAGGAGGACACATGTCGTCAGATTGCGGGATCCTGAAGCATGCATTCGGGAAATGGTAAGAAGTTAAAACCTTTACCATCGACAGTGTGGACACATGGTGCCATCTTCGTCAATTTGGAGATAGATAATTTTGGGGGAAACCGAGGGGTGAAGTCCCTAAGGTCTAAAGTCTCGAGTGCTAAAGTCCATTGGAACCGTCTGTTGGAAAGGGACATGTGGCACTTGATCCACAGCTTCACGTGGAAATTACTTCAGAGATAAAAGGATTTGGAACATTGGAAATGTCAAATGTCAAACCTAGAATTAAATCATTGTCGTTGGTTGTCAAAGGTGTGTGGACCATAGATCTAGTCCTGGGTAATTTCATGATTTGAAGATCGGGGAAGAAGGAATCAATTTCTTGCAAAATCTCCAAAGCACGAAGTCGCGAAGGGAGTTGGACCATGGTCACAACCTATGATCATATTGGAGAAGAGACTAGTTCAAGAGCTATCACTCAAAGTTTGGTGTTGCCAGAGGCGCCCGAGAATGTTTGTGTGGGTAACTTGATCATGCAAGTGACATCAAAGGGACCTGTGTGTGAAAATTGTTCCAGGGTCTATTGGAGGCCCAAAGAGTCGATCCGGTTTAGTATTTGAAGATCCAATACTAGGAGGTCAATAATCCCCGAGGAAAGAAGGGGGGTCTGTGTCAAGTGGTATTAGAGACTAAAGAGCCTCAAATTGTGCTTTGTGAGTGAAGAAAATGTCAACACGATGCCACCTAGGAGACATGCGGAGCCACCTGTAGCAAATGGAGTGGTGGAAAGGGAGATTGGAGAACTGTGTGCAAGGTTAGATGATGTGGAGACAATGCAAAGGAGAGCACTTGATGATGGAGACGTCAGTGATGTAGAAAGCGAAGAGAGGGAAGTTGAAGAGGTTGTAGCAGAGGATGTTGCTAAAGAACACTTACTAAAATGTGTTGTTAAATTGGGAGCTAGAGAAAATATAGACATCTCAATGTATGAAGGAAACTTAGATGTTGAAGAATTTATTGATTGGATACGATCAATCGATAAGTACTTTGACTATGAAGACGTCGATGAGGAGAAAAAGGTGAAACATGATGTCACTAGATTAAAAGGACATGCAACACTATGGTGGGATGAACTTCAGGCTCATAGAAGAAACAAAGGTAAGCAAAAGATTAAGAGTTGGGATAGAATGGTATCCAAGTTGAAATCTAAATTCATACCCAAGGACTATCAGATAAATCTTTTTAGGAGATTGTAGAACCTGAGACAATGAAGGAGTACACATAGGAGTTCTATAAGTTGAACATCAGGGTTGGATAGAAAGAGAGATATGATGAAAAGGTTTCCAAGTATATTAATGGCCTAAGATATGAAATCCAGGATGAAATCAGCATGATGACAGTGAGGACAATGGAGGATGCTTATCAAGTTGTACTAAAGGAAGAAGAGAAGTTGGCCAGAAAGCAGAGTCAACGAAGCCGAGGTAGAAGTCTAAACATAGGTAAGGGAATTTCCCATGATAAGTTACACAATCTCAAAGGTGAAACTGAAAAACCACATAGTCACTCAGAAAGAGGAGGAAGTTCTTGAGGGATACAATGTGGTGGAATAAATTGTTTTCCTCGAGGAAGAGGAAGAGGAAGAGGAGGAGAGGTGAAGTGTTATTCCTGTGGAAATACATGAAACATGTCTTGGGAATGCCCCGAGAGGAATTAATAAGGAGGTGAAGCTCACATTTCAAAGGCACAGAAGTGGAATGTTGAAGCAGAAGGTGTAGAAGATGGAAAATATATGATGATGAAGAAAGTTATCTTGAAGCCAGAGCTAGAATTGGAGAAACTAGTGCAGAGGAACAGTTTGTTCAGAACAAATTGCAAGACTAAAGATGAAGTATGCAACGTGATAATTGACACTGGGAGCACTGATAACTTAGTATCCATAGATATGATGGAGAAATTGGAGTTGGAGACAACTGCACATCCAAGTCTATATAGAGTCTCATGGTTACAGAAAGTTCACCAGGTAATGGTAACTAAACAATTCCTAGTTGAATTTAAAATAGGAGGATATAGAGATGATATTTTGTGTGATGTGATTCCCATGGATGTATGTCATGTTTTTTTTGGTAGACCATGGAAGTTTGACAGGATTTCCATTCATGATGGGAGAAATAATACTTATAACTTGGAGAATAATGGTAGGACACACATGTTATTGCCAATAGAAGAGAAGAAATTGAAGGAAGAAGCCAACACAAGTATACTTCTCATGAGTGGGAAGGAACTCCTGAGTGAGGTAAAGAAGGAACAAGATATTTAGTTAGTTGTGGTGAGGAAGCCAAGAGTTATCCTTACAATTTCTTCAATGGAGGATCTTGATGAAGAAGTTCAAGATCTATTGGAGACTTTTGCTAACATAGAAGTGGATGAGTTACCTAGCTCATTTCCACCTATCAGGAGTATCAACCTTCACATTGATCTAATACCGGGAGAACGTTTTCTAAACAAAGCAATGTATAGATTGACACCTCAAGAGAATGAAGAGGTAAAGAGACAAGTCCAAGATTTGATGAACAAGGGTTTGGTCAGAGAAAGATTGAGTCCATGCGTAGTACCAACTGTCTTCATCCCAAAAAAATATGGAGGATGGAGAATGTGTACAGACTCAAGAGCCATAAAGAAGATCACCATCAAGTACATATTTCCTTTTCCAAGGATGGAAGACTTAATGGATTAATTGAGAGGAGCAAGCTATTTTTCAAAGATATATTTGAAAAGTGGATATCACCAAATAAGGATGAGAGAAGGTGATGAGTGGAAAAAAACCTTCAAGACAAATGAGGGTTTGTATGAATGGCTCGTTATACCATTTGGATTAACAAATGCCCGAGTTAATTTTATGAGATTAATGAATGAGGTATTAAAAGATTTCATTGGTAAGTTTGTGATTGTATATTTGGATGATATATTGGTCTTTAGTAAAACTAAAGAAGAACATTTGAGGCACTTAACATTGGTAACGAGAAGATTTCAGAAGGAGACACTGTTGATAAATTTGAAGAAATCCTCTTTTATGAAGACATAACGCATTTAATTGGGTTTTGTAATCTCTTCAAATGAATTGAAGATGGATCCAGAGAAGGTGAAAGAAATCACAGAATAACCATCACTAAGGAACATATTTGAGGTGAGAATATTCAATGGATTAGCAAGTTTCTATAGGAAGTTGATTAGAAATTTTAGTGGAATGTGTACGCTGATGCTAGATACGGTGAAGACGAGACACAAGTATTTCAAATGGACAGAAGAAGATGATAAAGGCTTCAGGATATTAAAAGATAAGATAACAGAACAACTGATTATGGTCTTGCCATATTTCAGGAAGACATTTCAAGTAAGATGTGATGCCAGTGGAGTTGCAATTGGAGCAGTTTTCAGCCAAGACAATAGGCATGTTGCATATTTCAGTGAGAATTTGAATGATACATGTTTATTAATTGGCTTGGTTTTCATTGATGTCAAACCTTGAATAAAGTCTAGTAGCGAATTCTGGTAGCACAATGGTTTCAGTAATGGATGCAATTTTGTTTGATGGATAATTGTAGGAGTTTTGATATATTTGCAGGTAATACTATTCCCGATGGATATTACATGTCATTCCATTTCTCGTGGTATGTGGAACATCACATAACTCCTCATGGTTAGAGAGTTATGGCCATGTGAAGTTGGAGAAAGGTTTGGGTAATGGACCCAAGTTTGTTTGATGGATAATGGTATGCGTTTTGATATATGTGTAGGTAATAATAT
>SNQJ01S0197405.1:0-11437 GCA_010110895.2 Picea sitchensis | reverse complement strand
ACTCATAACTTGTCCAATGTTTCTGACCGAGAAGAGATTTGTTAGGGCATCGTACATCTTCTTCGATGAGTCAATATGGGAGATGTAGGGTATCAAGTGGTATTTTATAGATTCCATTATGATAATAATGAAATTGATGTCATCATCTTTGAACTTCTCCATAACTGCAAAAAATTTTGGTTCCTTCTCTTTTCCTTCTTCAAACTCTGGCTCCACGATTTTTCCTTTCACGATATCCAACACTTTATTCTTGGAAAGGATGAGGTCAATCCTTGTCTTCCATGCTCTGAAGTTAGAGGCTCCATCTAACTTGTTCTCTTATTTCATAGAATAAGTCATGGCTGCTTTGACTTGGTCAACCCTAGATCTGACCAAAAACTCAAACTTCATGCCTTGGTTTTCTGAGAGTACCAGGAGATGCACTAGGCTAGGGTGCACTGATCTATCTGGATATTAGGTCAATCCATTCACTTAAGTTTCCTCAAGGAGAGGATTAGGGTTTTTGAAACTGCACCTGCTAGGAACCCTAGCATCAGTGCTATGGTGACTGCTCCTACTAGAAACCCTAGCGACAGTTCTTCAATGAGCTCAATATAATTATGGCTATGTTTCCTTCCAGCGGTTAGACTAAATGAAGGATGTGTGGGCCCATAACATGTTAGAATATAATGGATGTGATCATTTTACCATTGAAAATATCTTTATTTTCACCCAACAATAGGCCAAATCCACCCTCTGAGCACATTAACCTTGATAGAGAATCACTCCGGAAGAAAACCCTAGGCTAGATAGACAAACAAAGGGTAGCGCACCTTTCCCCAAGGATAGTGAACCAACAAGAGTTGATCAGATGTTCCAAACCTTAACCAAGAGATAGTCCAAGCCAAAATGTAACTGCAAGATGCAGTAGCTGCACCAACAACTCTTCTCAAACTTGTACACAAAACTGGGCACTGCAGTGTGCACAAGTGTTACTCTACAATTCTAAGACTTCCTTCTAGAATGAGAACTGGCCTCCTGTATTTATACTAATTTTGGCTAACTACCTGGGTCTACTTCTCATTCTGGGTATCTGTTTGTTTAGTATATATTATTATTTATGGCCGACTTCTTCTCTTGGAGGCTAATAACCTAATATAAATTATCTTCTTGAGTTGACACGTCTTCTAGGGTTATTAGCCAACTCATTAGGGTTTCTTCTTTCTTCCCAGAGTATTCTATCCTCGTCAGGTTTGCATGTGGAGGTAAATACCTCCTGTAACTACCATAATATTAACATGTACCGCACAATAAAAATGATGAAATGTGCACATTCTAGGATACCGTGCGCATCCACTTAAGTGTGCACGATTTTGAGGCCAGAGAGCCTTTGTGTATATATTGTGTTTTATAGGTTGGTTTGCCAGTTATTATAAGCTAGGATGCTTATGTTTTGATTAGGTTGGAGAGCCTATATGTTAAAGTCCAGTGCACCTATTTTTGTATATGCCTCATAATTAATATAAAATACATCGTTGCGCACAGACTGACCACGATAAAAGAGATGGGGGACTAAACTCCACTTGTTAGGGAAAGGGAGGGATAAAATTTAAGGAAAAGGGGCTAAGCTAGGGAGCTTAAGCCAAAAAGTAATATTATATTAATATTTATTAATTATAAAGTATGGATAATTATTCTATACTAAGTTCTAAAGATGGGGACAAGTGGGCCAAAGTAGCTCCCAACATGACAAGTGTCAATTTGGGGACATGCATACATATTGTTTAGACTTAGTTCATTTCCAATCATTATTCCCATCATTCCTTCCATCATTCATTCATCTATTCAATCATCCATGAGCATTTACACACCCATTGAGATACCTCTCGAACCTTCATGTCACTGTACCTGAACCTATATCCATAGCCATACTTGTTTTTGAAGCTATACTGAAGAAGCGGGTTGTCCATCCCATGGGATACTGAAGAGGCGGGTTTTCATGCCCGTGAGAAATTCCTCTGTAGGTGATAGAAATGCTAGGAATTGATTTTCTGAAGGTGCTAAACTACAACTATAGGGATCTGAGACTTCCTATCTAGCCTGTTGTTGAAGCTCGGAAAGGAAGTGGGGCACCCGAAGGAATGTTGAGAAGAGAAGGGGAACACTTCCTGGGATGGGACATGCATGTGGGGAATGAGGGACTGTAGGCTATTAGTTTGAGTTGGTACCTGTGACAGAGTCTTTCTTGTTGTCTTTGAGCCATTAGCCTAGTTAGGAACCCTTTACCCGGGTGGAGTTTAGTCCCATCTCGGGGGTGACCCACCGTTGAGAGTGATGAACAATGTGGTCTAAGGTTGGGAGTTTCATGGAAGGTTTGCACACAGTTGGTGATATTCTTACCAATATAAGCATCAACTATGTGATAAATTTACATGCTACATTGTTATTTACGTGATTATTTTATGGGTTTATCTTATGTACGGTTATATTTGTCTTTATATTTATGGGTATTGCCCACATATGCTGCATGTATACGTTTACTGTTATTTCCATGTGTCAAATCCGTGCATTTACAAATGTATTTGTATGTTTACGTTTTATATATATGTTTCCTCAAGAGATATGTGTGCATATATGTTTTAATTGCATGCAATTCAAAAAATTTATGTGGCATAGCTCAATTGGGTGTTGAGTATGTTACAATATGTTCTGCAGAGAGAATGAAAGAATTATCCCGTGTATCATGGCCCAACTTGGGTGGATGGGGATGTTACAATATGGTATTAGAGATTCATTTTTCAACACTGAGCCTGGATGGGCCGAGTAAGTTGAGTGAACCAAAATTTTACAGAGGATTTATTTCGAGGTGGCCAAATTTCGAGTTGCATAGTGTCCATGGTAAAAAAGTAACAAAAATTGGGAGGAATTGGTTGAATTTGAAGTTACAGTGAAGCCATGACATATGGAGCAATTTTTGTAATTTAAAATTATCAATTCGTGAATTGAGTTTGGGAAAAATTCATTCCAGAAATGTCAAACCGCAATGATTTGTTGTTACAGAGGTTGAAATGGTGTTATCGGGGTGAAATTGAGAAAATTTCATATTTATAGAATGTCTATGGTAGGAATGGAAGAAAAAACCCCAATTTTTGCAGTGGAATTCCTGAGGAATTGATGTGCATAAAAATTAATGTGCGCAGGTGGGCACACTAAAAAGGCGTGATGCGTAGTAAAAAGATTGTGATATGTAAAATTGGGTACCAAGGTACATTGTCTATGTAAAAACCACAAGAATAGAATGTACCAAGGTACAATCTGTCTCTGCATCTCAAATAAAAGAGCCCAGAGAGAGATTTCTAATGGTGTAAACCATTCATCAAATGATTCTTTTATGAGAAAGTTACAACACAAATAATGGAGGGTAAATTTTAAGACCCATCTAACTTCAAAGAGCCATAATGTTTTTCTCCAGAATCAGATTGAGGAATAGGAGCAGCCAATGGAAATATATTAAACCATAGAATACATTCCTAGATCTGACTTAAATTTCCGGGCATGTTAAAAATGTTTAATATGGAAAATAAGGTACCTGTAGCATTCCAGACCAAAAACACGAATTGGTATATAACTTCAGTAAGGTGTAACTAGCAGACAGGAACCCAAAAAAAAGGAAAAACTTGGACAGAGTGTCCATAATATGTATATGAGGAAAACCAATTGATATTCTATGAGAAATCCAATAGAGTATGTGCAAAAATGCACAATTATAGTGCAGAGTTGGGCCAAGTTGAAAAATGAACAGAAAAAATAATTAATGGACAATTTTTAAATAGCCATAACTTTCTGCTCAAGACTCAGAATTGAGCATGTGAGTAGGTTTTGGAAAGGTATTGGACAGTGGAATCTAAATATCCACCCATAAAATTGACCTGGGCTTTCAATTTTCTAGGAAATTAGAAGAAAGAGTTTTGATATATTATTGAACCAGAATGGTTCATATTTTCATGAAATTGTTGAAACAATTAGTCTGACAAAGTTTTGTTGGATGCACATTTTCCAGAGTAAAAAACAAATAGATCAGATCAAAATCAACACAAATTCCATAGGAATGGAAAAGGCATGGGGGACATACAACTAGGAAGATGAGACCAGAGGGATGGATGTCCATTTGAGCATTGAAGGAACAAACTCTAATGGACATGGAGAAGGAAAGGATGAAAACATGAATATAGTAGAGACCATTAAAAATTTGTAGAAGGATTTCCAAAGACATAAATATGATAATGAAAGGCTTGTGATCTCCAAGGAGAACCAATAGGACTTCAACATGAATTTATTGCAGAGCTTGAATAGAATAGAAAAGAAATTGGATAAGGAGAGCGGCTCTTGCAAATCAGGAAGTCACACATCTCCTAATGAGAAAAGAAGAGAAATAAGTGTTATTATACATCACCATCACTCCCTGAGACATTCCAATAAGAGAGAAAAAAAAAACTCAATTCCATCCCATGCCAGGAAACATAAGAGTTCTATGGTGGATGAAATACGAGGAGAAATGAACAAAATCAAACCTCCTACATTTGATGGTGAGCACAAGAAGGATGAAGATGTAGAAACATGGTTGTTGGGCATGAGAAAGTATTTTCAATTGCATAATTATTCTTCTCGTGCAAAGGGAAGAATTTCATCTATCAACTCAAGGGAAAGGAATCC
Organism: Picea sitchensis; assembly: GCA_010110895.2. Lineage (NCBI taxonomy): Eukaryota > Viridiplantae > Streptophyta > Pinopsida > Pinales > Pinaceae > Picea > Picea sitchensis. The sequence goes on along the minus strand of SNQJ01S0197405.1, from coordinate 6,745 downwards.
ATGTGGTGGGATCGATTTGTGTAGGTTCAACACATTAAAGACAAAAGTGTTACTTGGAGGGAATTCAAGAAGTATTTTGAGAAGAAATACTTGACTAAGAGATATTATGACAAGAAAATGAAAGATTTATTTGAACTCAAGCTTGGGAGTATGACCACAGATGAATATGAGAGAAGGTTTTTAGAACTGCTGAAGTATGTCTCCTTCATCAAGGATGAGATAGTTAAGATTTAGAGGTATTTGAGTGGATTTCCATCATTCATCAGTGACAAAATATAGTATGATGATCCCAAGACATTGAAGGAGACCATAAGGAGATCTAAATTCCTATATGATCATAAAAAAAAAGTCCAACTTTCCAAAAATCTTGGGAAGACAAAAATAAATTCAAGATGGATCAGAGGAACAAGGGAACTAAGCCGCCATTCTTCATAAATAATACTCAGGGACAACCAACTTCTAGAGAACCTATAACAATTGAGGCAGGAGGTCAAAGGCCAAGGAAACTACCTATACAATGTTGGGGTTGTAAAGGAGATCATATGTTTAGAGATTGTCTACACATAGGTGAAAAAGTGAGAACTTTTCATAATGTACATCAAGATGAAATAGTGAAGGACATGGGCATAAATGTACCAAGGATCTATGCATCCCTAGACAACAAGAAAGCAGAGTATCAATAACATATGATTGAAGTGGAAGGTATGATCGACAACAAAACCATTGTTATTTTAATTGATTGAGGATCTAGTCATATTTATATAGATCCTAATATGGTGGAAAGTTTTCATTTTCCAAGAAGCAAGCATGGGAAATCTTGGTTTGTGTAGCTGGCTACTGGAGCCAAATGAAAAGTTAATGAGATGGTTAAGTCATGTCTTATGGACATGAATGGGTTGAACAACAAGGCAGAATTGAACATCTTGCCTTTAGGTTTCCATGACTATCTAATTAGGATGGATTGGTTGGATCAACATCATGCTATCCTATACTGTCATAACAAGGAATTCACTTGCTTGGATGAGGAAGGGAGCCTAAGGAAATTGCATGGAATTCCTAGGGCAGTAACCATCAGATAAATTTCAGCATTGCAGCTGAAGAAATGTTACAGGAAAGGGTGTCAAATATTTGCAACACATATGGAAGAGACAACTAAATATAAGGTGCCAAATTTAGAAGATCATGTAGTCCTGGAAGAGTTTGAAGATGTGTTCAAGGAGGTACTAGGACTACCCCCAAAGAGAGACATTTATTTCTATATAAATTTAGTGCCTGGAGTAGCTCCAGTGTCAAAGACTCCATACAGAATGAGTACACTAGAGGTGAAGGAGTTGCAAATGAAACTTGAAGAACTTCTGAAGAAGGGGTATATACGCCCAAGTGTGTCACCTTGGGGTTCCTTATTTTTGTTCATGGAGAAGAAAGATGGGACATTAAGATTGTGCATTGATTTCAGATAGTTGAATAAAGTGATTGTAAATAAAAAGTATCATTTGCCAAGGATTGATGATCTCTTTGATCAATTGAAGGATGAAAAGATATTTTCAAATATAGATCTCAGGTCTGGATACCATCAAGTAAGGATTAAAGAGGAAGATATCAGCAAGACCCCCTTTAGGACAAGGTATGTTCATTATGAGTTCATAGTGGTTCCATTTGGGTTGTCAAATGCACCATATATTTTCATGTGCTTAATGAATGGTGTTTTCCGAGAATGTTTAGACAAGTTTATCATTGTCTTTTTGGATGACATCCTTGTATATTCTAATTTATAAGAATATTGTGAACATCATTTGAGGATGGTGTTGCAAGTGTTATTGCTAACCTTTCTTCCACAAATGGTTATAGGAATCCAGCATCTTCAAACACCCATTAGTTCTCCCACATCTTAAAAAAATGCATTTCCAAAGAGCACAAAACCATACAACTGGTTAAAAACGCATCATGCACTAAGAATAAGAAGGAAGCATGTGCACATGCGATATTTGAAGAACTCTGGAAAAGCGCACATGTGCCCGATGCATGACTGTGGATGCACAAATCCGTGCACACCTCAGAACGACGCATTTATGATTTTGGTCAGCCTTCCACCCACTTCTGGTTCATCTCCCAAGTTGATTTGACACCCAAATCCGAGATGAATCCAAGTGGGGGGATGGTCAAAGACTTAAGGGTGCCCTAAAGATATCCTTGTTCACACTAAAGACTGGTTGAATAATGCCTCAAAGCTTTGCTATAAAAAGAGGCCATGGGTGTACTGTATTTTCAAGGAATTCATTTGTATTGTTATGTTGCCTATATTCTCTTGGAGGATCCTCTTTTCTCATAAGGAGCATATAAGAACCATTTCATTTAGCCATTCACATCACCTCTTGAGTGAATGATCTTTGGATTTCTTCACCATTTCCTTCTAGTTTGTTACTTGTAAGAAGAGCTCAATCATTGGTGGTTCAAGAGTCCTCCCTTGGAGGAAGAGGGGACCCATAAATCTCCCTTTCTCTTTGGTGTTTTCCCACTAATAAAACTTATCCATTGGTGGCATGCATGTTGTTTAAATTTTTGTTTCATTTCTCTTATGCACTCTAGTTTAGTTTATTTTATTTATATTAGATTAGTTATTTGTTTATTTCTTATGCTTGATGTTTCTAACTCTTGCATTCACTGTTGTCTTGTCTAGCTAACCCAACTGGACTTGTAAGCATCCTTATTTTGCTCATTTAGGTGACGAAAGGGATGCAACAGATTGGAAAATCCATTAGGGATAGGTATCAATTTCCTCCCCATTTGGGTTGTTTGAGGACTTATTTTTGGTTTATTTAACTTGTTGGAACCATAATCGGCCCATACATGCCTGCAAAAAGATAAATTTGGAGCTGAGCTGAGAGAATTTGATCCGAAATTTTCTTCCTGGTCGTGTAGCAGAAAGTGCGTGGGTATTTTGACCCAGAGGTGCATCTTTCGAGCACATGTGCCATACTCACCATGTTTCTTAGTTAATTCTACGCACTTGCATTGAAAAGTCATTTTTTGATTTGTGCATAGGCGCCAAGTGTGCCTCTGTCTACTTTGTGACCCGTGCATCTGTCTAGAAAATCACACATTGTAAGGATTTTTGTGATTTGTTGAAGTTCCATTGCCTTATTAAGATTGATTCTATGCAAATTGTAATATGAACCACACTTAGGTTCCCTCTCCACATGAAGGGTTAGTCAAAACATAGGCACTTAGGGGGTTAAAATCCATATTTATCCTCTTTTTTCTTTCATTTTTTCCACAGGGATGGATTTATTTGATTAAATATAAGTTGGAATCATTTTATATCACAAATATAACCACATGCATTGGGACTAGAAATTTAATGTCAATCTTTGAGTATGCTCTTTTCTCGCGCCAAAAAGAGATCTTGAGAATCAAAAAAATGATTGAGGGAAAATTTCATCTCTCTTAAAGACAAAATCTTTAGGAGAGGAAAACAACCCCCTCAAGACTCCTCTTAGTTTCTTTTTCAAACACATCTTAAATTTGTAAGGGCCCATAGATGCCCACATGCTACAAAGATAAGATAGTTGTTGAATTTGCTTTCTTAGACTACATCACTAGGGAAGTTTAAAGGTTTTGTAATGGGCCCATACATGCCCACATGTCCACAATATAGGATAGTTTTTGAAGCTTTTTTATATTAAATCGCACTAGGGAGTTAAAGGATTAGTAAGGACCCATATTTCCACATGCTAGTTCTCTAGGGAATTTAAAATTTCGCAAGGTTGTACCAATGGCATTGAGTAAAAATGGTAATCAATATTTATAATTAAGGACCACACGAAGTCCACATGTAGCAAGGTGACACCTAACTTATTAAAAATTTGGCACACTTTCAATTGTTCACACACAAATTCACTACTCACTCACATATTTTTCATCTCGAATCATGGAGGTTGAATTATGTTTCCTCCAAAGGGATTCTGAAATGCCCCATCCTTTTCTTCACGAAACTATCGAATCCCATTTAATTTCAACGAGATCGGTTCACATCCCCAATATCTCACACAACCACATACAATTTTTTTCTAAAATCTCACTAAGTTTTCCTCCACGGGAGGTGCCGAAATAATGTTTTTAGTCTAGGTAGGATCTCGAGGATAGGCATCCAAATAACTCCCCATTATCTAGTTTTCACATCTTCAAACAATAGAAGTTGTCAAATAGGGAACTTTAAATCCTCCAAGTAAAGTGTTCCTAACACCATTAGGCAGGGAGATACCCGTGAAGGGTCGAAGGCCAAGGTCCAGTTGTTCTGTGCATCCCCACCTGAGGAACCCACCTCTTGGATGGGATCTAGCCCATGACCCATTTCTAAGGCTGAAAATCTAAATGTCTCACTTTGACCGAGGTACCTAGTGACCAAATTTTTAGGACATCTACCCAGGTGGCAATTGTGGGCTGCAATTGCACCTTGATTGGATTTTGTGTGGCTATTGGGAAATATTGCTAGCTCTTTCGGGATATGCACCCTCTACCCCTCACTATAACTAATTACTTCATCCTTCACTAGTTCCTCTTCCGGTGGCTTTAGACCCCACTGTTGAGTGTTATTGGAAGGTCTAATGTTATTTGAGAGGAAGGACGTTACATCTTTTAGGAAACGAGCACTTGTTTTCTTTTTTCTCCCACATGGACAAAATCCACCTATCCACATGTATGCTTCTTATCAATTGATTTATGTATGATGCTCTTTTGATTACATGCGATTGTGAGATATATTGTGAAGGTTCAAAAAATTACAGCAAAGACTCTTGTTCATTTAATGCTCTCATCACCATTTTTCACACATCCACTTTGCTAGTCAAACATCATAGGGGACCCACAAAATCCCTGTCGTTCCAGACGATTCCTAAATCTCCCTCCTATTCTAGGAGGAGTTCCTAGTCTTTCCAACTCATCGGCTCCACCTTATCACACCCCTATGAGCACTACTGTCTTGGGATCTTCTTTTCTTGGTTCCACTTTACTTGGGTCCACTTCCCAAGTTCAACCATCCACTCGCTCTCCTTTACACAAAAGTGTGGGGAAAACTTCTTCCCAAGGGGGAAGTACAACCCCACCTAACCCCCCTCACTGGTAGGGTACACAAACCACTCACACCATGGCTGGAACTAACACTCCTCAAGGGAAGGGTACACAAAACATGCCCACCATGATGATAATTAATCCTCCACCACAACCCCATATTCCATACTTGGCTTCCCTCAACATACTGGATCTAACTAAACTCACTAATGATCCTATATTACATGACCCTACATGGCCTACCATGCCTACAAAACTCCCTTCAGACATCCCCAAGTTTGAAGGAAAAGAGGGAGACGAACCAACCAACCATATCATGACCTTCCACTTATGGTGCTCTTCAAACAACATCACGGACGACTCCATCCGCTTGAGATTATTTCAACGTACAATCATTGGCCCATCAGCCAAGTGGTATGTAGAAGAAAAATCAGGGTCCCATGTGACTTTTGAATCTTTGGCCAAAGCATTTTTTACCTTCCTTCAATTGCCAATTTGCCATGATAACGGTCTTGAACTACTCTCCGAGTTTAAAAAATCCTCAGCCACCCATATTGTCAACCACATTCACGAATGGCATCAACGACATAGTTTATGTAAAGTAGAAACCACTGAGCAACAATGAATTGATTGGTTTCTCAGATCACTTGTCTCCCTCCTTGCCAAATATGTAAAATCCACCTTCCCCCAATCTGAAGAGGAATCCATCAACAAGGTTCAACAATATGACCTCATTTATGTGCAGTCAGGATACTTATATACGGTACTACCTGATGCCCCAAGACCCATACCATTTGGCCAGGACAAACCTGGGATGTCTCACTAAGTGGATGGATTGATTGGTACCACAACACACCACAATCCATACATCCAACCACCACCTATGTACGTTACACACCAATATCCTCCTATATATGGAGGTCCATCTTATTACCCTCCTCCCCTTTACCAACATTCATATCCTATTCCCCCCCCCTCAGTCAGTGGGGGCACCCCCACCGGTACCCATGTCATATCTGATCTCTCAATCTAGTACGGGTCCACCCCCAACCCCTGGATATAACCCTAGTAGTAGTGGAAGTACCTCTACTTCCTATACACCATATGGATCCTATCCTCAAAATAATCCATATTTCCCATTTCATGGTCCTGCCTAGCTAGTTAATCCTCCACCGGGACAACCACACGCCAACGTCAACCTTGTTCAACCCTTTCCCATTCAACAGGTTCATACATTTGAAAAATTGAGTACGACCAATCTGACTCATAAAAGGAAAGGAAAAAATTGAAACAATGACAACCTAGGACCAGGAGGGAATGACACCCACAACCATCCTGCTGAGGGAAACTAATACAAAGACCCACAAGGGGGCACCAATAGTAATCAACCACGACAAGGGAAGAACAAAAACTTTCAGACTAACTTCCCTTGTGCTATATGTGGTGAGTATGGACATTATACTCATCATTACCCCCAAATTCCTAATCTCCAATAGATGAGGGCATCCATGAACTCACAGGGCCCTCTGGCACCACCTGTGTTAAGGTCCTAACCCGCACATAGGTAGATCAATGTATTCGGATGTAATAAAGGTCAATATTAATAAGACCTATCAATAAAATAGAATAAGGCGGATGTAAGAAGACCTAATAGAAGCTTCCACTTCTAGAAGGATCT
>SNQJ01S0197404.1:3679-17294 GCA_010110895.2 Picea sitchensis | reverse complement strand
TCTTTGTATGGTTTTATTATTTATTGTTTTTCTTAATGAAATGTTTTTTTATGGTTTCATATTTTTTATTTTATTTTTGTTTTACATATCAACGGAAAATGAAAAAAATAGAAATGATACTAATAGAAAAATGGAAAACAAAGCAACCAAAATTAAAATCGTCCGTCTCGCATGTAATCAACATTATAGGCATATAATTTTCATTTTCAAGGATGCTAAAACTAGGGGTGACTCCAAAAATAGCCGAGTTCCAACAAAACGCATAACTAACAGATCATTTCCAAATCATTAAATCATTGAAAACACGACATAAAGAGGTATGGATGGGGGTTGACCCCATAACCTCCGCCCATAAAATTGGATCTCCTAACCAACTTATATTATTGTGATATGAATTGCACTAAAAAAAACATTATTATTGTTTTTGTTGCATGCTGCTACAAGGGTGTAACAACGAACGTCAAATGTGATTTTGTCACAAACAACGAACTGGGTTGAGCTGAAATTTTGCAGGCATGTTCCTATGGTATGAATGCTTCTACACGCTGAAAATCAGCAATACACACATCACAGTTTTTGAGAAAAAAGAAAAATGGATGAAGGTGACTATATTGATTTTCTCGAAAATCGTGTATTAACTTGGCCCAAAATTTACTAGGTTTTTTTATTATAACATAATGCATTTCCTGTCCAAAAATCATAAGAATCCAGAGCCCAGTTTGTGAGGTATCTTCAGTTCAATTTCTGCATTTAAAAAAAAAAACTAGAAATTTTATTAGCATTTTAGACAAATCAAATTGAATCAAATTGATTTTGAAAATGGAGACAAATTGATTTTGAAAATTGAAGACAAAAATTGATTTAAACATTTTTTTCAAATCTTCAACAATACCAAAACATTCCTCAAAACATCTCATAGCCATTCCTTTGATCTCTATTTTACGATCTTTCAGATCGCAACAAGGTCTTGGGGAAGAGAGCATGCTATTATTATGAAAAATAAAAACTTGAAAAAATAAAATCCACCACCTGCACTAATTAAAATGAGAGATTAGTTACGTGTAGTTAAATAGTCAATGTAGCCATGCACACAAAAATAATAAGAATATGTTGTCTTTCAATTTTAGAAACAATTGTGCCTTGGATATCATTGAAAATCTCAATCGAAAAACCTTCATTTTGAGCCCTCAAAATGAATCTCAGGAGTAAAAGCGCTAAAAGCTGAGTAGGTGCCGAAGCGGCAGACCCGGGTTGGGAAGATGGAGTGGCCGATATCCTGGATCAATCCCTACCTCCTTAGAATAAAGTGTCTCCATTAGTTGAGGTCCCATGGGATGATGAAATTCACATTTGGTGTGGCATGGTGAGCCTTGGTGCAGGAGTTGTCCTGATTTGATGACTCGATAAAAATGGATCCTTTGTTGTTGGGTGCACTCGATCTGTGTGTCCACAATATGATCATTGGATGCATGTTGCATGCAGTCATGGTTTATATTTGTTGGTGTCAACTGCTCTACGATGTTTTATGTGTCCAATAATGGTGGGGAGTATGGTTGAAGGAGGTCCATAGTAAACCTTGGGTGAAAACCAGGGAAGGGGGGGAATTTTGAGCTAAAAATAATTGTCACCTACAACCTTGGTTATGGTGTATGGCCAATAACAGAGTGGGAAAAGCTTCAGATGGGAGTCCGGTAAGGAGTTATTTTATAAGTGCAACCAAGCTTTGTAGCCCACCTAAAACTTATGTGGCACCTTGATGTGTTGATCATGCGTTGTTTGTACTTGTCATTAGAATTATACTGGATATTGAACTTTGTTGGCGGATGTGATGGATCCGTTCAATGAACCAGGTGGATTTGTCAGCTTTATTTGGATCATGTGATGAGTCTGCTTGGGTGGCCGCAAGTGGTAGTGGAACATCCGTGGGACCCAATGGTTGGAATCAACCCCACGAAAGAGTGGTTAGTTGAGCTATGCAAGGCTTGGTTGTAGCTCACGTTGGACATAGGAAGGCTCTCATCCCATGTGGAGGGATGCTTGGAATTGTACATAAGAAAGATATGCATGATCATTGATTCTGACCCCAGTTTGTCCATCTGTCTGAGGGTCAAAGGTTGTGGATTTGGTGAGCTTGGTGTCCAGGTGACCCGGAGGCTTGACCAAAATGTGCTCCGAGAAATCGGTATCCCAATCACGAGACTGGTTTTGGATTCCAAAATGTACCCATTCTTGTTCAAAGAAGATCTTGGCGGTGGCCTCTGTGATGTTCTTCTTCGCGGGCAACCAAAATGCGCCATCTTAAGCGTCGGCAACCACAAAAATCTGATTCTTTCCCCAGCTTGGTGGGCCGGGGAGGCCGACATGTAGTATTGAGATGGATTCTCTCATGGCACAGCTCCGGGGGAGTAGGAGAGTTATCTGGGCCACATTTCTTAGTGCTTTCGGTTGTCATTATGAAGCGGTGCAGGACTGATATGCTGGCGACCACCTCATGTTGAAGTTCGACCAATAGAAATGTTTACGTAGCATCGACATTGTATTTTGGCATAAAGTTTCCTTCCACCTGAATGTAGTGTGCTTCCCAAATCAACTTCGCTCTTTCGCTTGATGGAACCGCGAGATATAGCTTGACGACACAACATCATATCTTGAAGATGGAAATTATTGACAATTGTGTTTTCCCAGACATTTGGTAGAGTGGTGGTGAAGTCAGTCTTGTCTCATAGAGTTGGGGCCATCCAGGAGTCTCATGGTTACTTGAGTCTAGAACCGTGGTGACTTCCACGAGTGGCAGTCTGTTGAGGCCAATCATGTCGATGATTGGTGCTTCTTGTTTTATACTTGATGTTGGTGGAATTGTTGCAAGTATGGACCACTTTTTGATGGCGGTCATTTTGTAATTTTCCTTGTGCATGAGCTGTAGTGACTTATGATGGAGTGTGGATGGCTGTCTCTTTCCCAAGAATGTAGTGTCTCCCTTGGTGGCGGGAACTTGCACAATGGGTACATTTCATTGTCGTAAGTAGGGTACTTATGGAAAACATGTAATAGTTTCTCATTATGATAGGCGGTGAATTGGTGGGTCATGTTGAGTGAGCGATTATTACAACATAGTCGGAAGCATGCATCTCGATATCAAAGGGATATTTGTAGATGCAGTGAAATTACTGGGGTTGAGCATAAGCATTGTTTCAAATCATCTAATTCTTGTTGGGACCTCCTCACAAAATTTACACTTATTACCACCCACGGTTGTTTGAGGACCCATGCAATATGGGGAGAATCCCAACAGGCCTATGATATAAATTGGCCAAGCCCAAGAATATTCGGAACTCGGTGAGTGTGGTTGGGGCTATCTACTCATGGATGATTTAATGCTGATCAATGAAAGTGTAGCCTAGGTAATGGACCACATACAACATCCCGAGGTATTTGCAAGTTGAGTATCTTGTGTTGTAGCGGGGGGTGCAAAACTTGCTAAAAATATGTTGCAAGTGTTCGACCCATGTCTTGTTGTAAGTGAGAATGCCATCGGATACACCACTACAAAATTATTGGTGAATGGTGGTAGGATATCATCCATCAACCTCATGAAGTGGGTAGCATTTGTCAAACCAAAGGGCATGACAGCCATTCAAAAAGACCTTATCTTGACTTGGTGGTAGTCTTCCATACATATGTATTTTCTATCGGAACCTAGTGGTAGCTAGACTTCAGATTAATCTTACTGAAATATTTGGCCCAGTGAGCTAATCAAGGAGGTATTCTATTTGGGGAATCAGGTACCGTTTTTTTTGACTGTGATTTTATTCAAATCCAGGTAATCAATCTTTTGATCACCCGAGGTTCCATCTTTCTATACATGCAGTTGAGCCCACAAGGTGATGAAATTTTGGGATAAAGCCGTGCCCCACTTATTGGAGCAGCTCTTTGATATATCATGATATCCTCATTATCTACTTGAAGCGTTGATAAATGGCCATTATTAGTGCTTGATTGCACTAGGGGTCATATTGATGGGGTGCTTGACTTGGTAGTCTAGAGTGCCACGGTGGGCGAGGAGAAGATCTAAGTATTCTTCCACGATGTATCTACTTGCTAGCGTGTGTGTGGAGAGAGAGGTTGGGAGAGACCTACTGGATGTGAGCATGATCTTTCGCTTATTCTGAGAAAGAGTTATGAAGAAGACAAACTTCCCCCATTTGAGATGCTTCTTGCATTGCTTAGCGGAGATCAAGGGAATAGCACTAGGAGGGGTTTGCCTTAGGTATCCTGTACCATTTCTTATTCAAAGTAATAATAACACTCTGAGGAGGCCTGACCTAGACTCATACACACAACATGGCCGTTTCCATAGGAGTTGGCCCAAAAGAACATCACAAGCTTTGAGTGCAACGTACACAATACCTCTCATCTTTGAAGGTGTGATGTCGATGCAATCGACATTGTTGGCTTCTACTTAGCGGAGAATCGCTTCCTTAGAGACCATCCAATGGTAATAGAGGTTGGTGAAGGGTGTCGGGTAGGGGCCAGCCGGCAGAAAACCTTTGACATGAGATTCTTACATTACGTATCAATGATGGGGGTACGGTGGTGCCTTTTACCCACATTTGTGGAGTGGAAGAAGCACTCTCCTTCTTAAATCATAAGGTTAGCCGGTACGGAGATTGGTGGTAGCAACAATGGCATTGGGTTCCATGTCAATGATTCGTATTCCCCTTTCTAGTTAGTTAGGTGAGAATCCACATCGATTCTGCCAGCCACGGTGTTGCCTTGAGTAGCGGTCGGCGATGTTAGGCCAAAGGGCTCTTATGGAAGTTACACTTCGGTATCTTTCTTTATATTTTAGTGTCAATCTTTGCACGTAGCTTGGAATGGTTTTCCTAATACCGTCCATCTTTTATCTGTCCATTGTTCTGTGGGTTAGGGCCACCACCGCTTCTGAGGGCTTTTTTTAGGGGTTCCCATGCCCAAATTTTTGAATCTTTTGTTTGAGCTTCTTCGATTTTGATATATGGCATATGTCAGTGGAGTGTAAGGATGAAATGTGAAAATACATTTGGTATGGATGTATCGATTGCATATCCATTATGAAACATATGTCGCTCACGAATATTTGAGTACAGTTAGTGCACAAGATTATGGAAGGTATTTGGCTGAAATCTGACCCTTTGCTTGGTCTCTTTCTTCTTTGCGGGAGTAGTCCATTTGGTATCTGATTATCATAACAACTTCGATTAGGTGTATTTTTCTTTAATAACATCCTTGAAGGATTCGCAGGTGGTGATTCTTGCAAACAATGAGGGTTCCTCTATTTCCTTTTGCAGTCCTTGAGAAAGTTTAGCACCAATCTTTGACATGGGGGCTGACTTTGAGGGAAGCATAAAAGTAATATTTTCTCTATTCGAGAAAGTTATGGACAAAACAATACCCTTCTGATGGAGTTAACCACTTGTCTACAACATATGTCTATATGACCTTTAAATATAGGAATATAGAAATTTATTTGTACCATGAAGTGGAAGAGCCCCTCATTTCGAAGAAGATGTGTATTTCTTGGTATTTAGCCATCGAGAAGGATTTGTGGAATCTATCCATCATCGTTCTTCGATTTAGTGAGGATTCCTCAATCAACAGACCGAAAGGATCTCTTGTCCCCATCATATTTATTTTCTCCGCCATGAGAGTCTCTTGGGCGTGTGAGATTTTTTTCCTCAAGAGAAATAAACTCGAGACCCAACTCTTTTTACTTCGACCTCGTTAGGGACATGCATTAAGAGCGACAATGAGCTAACGCTCTGTCCTGCTTGATCCAGATTTTTTGAAAAGAATGAAATGAATACATATTATTAATAGGTGTTCAACAAAACATATGAGATACAATAAAAGCTGGTTTTTCTATTCAATAATGAAATAAGTTAGGCGTAAATCGGCCGGAAACAAGCTTTAGCTGGAAATGGGTAAGCGAAACATCTACGAAGAGATGTGATGGATTGCACTCATTCGCAAGAAGATGATTTACAATGAGGCTGGAAGCATTTTACAATGATAAGCGAATGCCAAAATCCTTAGACATCCAAGAAACTAGCCCTAGGAGATGAAGCGCCCTGCAAATGTCATGTGTGGGCCCGTTTGGGTAACTTAGTACGTGCTTTCCGAGGTCGTAGCTTTGCATCGATGTTCATTTTAGAATATGATAGCCGTTGGAAAGATCTCATCGAGGAGATTCATTTTGGGGCCTCAATCATTGGTTTTCCCATCATTGAAAATCTTGATCTGAAAAAAAAAAATCTTTGAGCCTCAAATGGTACGAAAGTAAGTTGTTAAATTGCCCTCGAAATAAGTAAATTATTTAAAATTGCTAGAAAACTGTTTTGAGCCCGGTTGGAAAGGTGGGTGGCCATCTATATCCCCCTGGATCTATTACTACATAGGTTCTTACCTTCGTTTTCAATACCTCATCCTCCAGGAAGATGTAACACACATGTAAAGGAACAATAATCGTAAAGGGAATGATAATTGTTCCTTTCAAATGAACAACACTTCTACAAAGGGAATAATTGTTCTATTGGGGGAGATGGGGCGAATCTTCCTAAAAATGGAACTGCAATTGTAGCAAGGGAACAATAGTTGTTACATTGGGCATGTTGGCGCAGTGACCAGAGTTCGGCTCCAAGAGTGCACCAACGAGCCCTAGCTACTGGCCCTTCGGCAACACTTGCGAAGAAGATAAAGTCTCACCCGAAGCGACCATGAGGGGTTGCTGGATAGAGGTTTCAGCTGAGAATATCAAGTGGATCTACTAAATAATAACTAAGCATGTATATATCACTTATTCATCTAGATATACTCCACACACGGTATAGATCGATCTACTACAATGAAATTTTGTGAACAATATATAGAAGTAAAAGGTCAAAACAACATTCACGGTGGCACAAGATATATGGTTCCACTCTCTCCTAGAATACGTCCACATAACTAATCTTATGATATAAGATAAAGCTTGCAATTTTTGTCTGCTTTCTTTTCTATCATATCTTATTCTTCTTCTCCTCTCTTTCTCTCCTTCCTGTACCCGGTGTAGGATCGATCTTACTAGCTGAAGATATTACAATACCAAACGGGATCTCATTCTTATCTCTCCTCTCTCACAACAATATCGTATCACAACCACTAACTATCAATCAACATAACACTTGTCCAGCGGAGCCTAGGTCCTCTTGACTATTTATACATTAAATCCCTCACCTACGACAACCTTAGAACAACCTATGTGCTTAGAAACCTAGGGCTGCCAAAACCCTAGGTCCAAATTGACCTACTTTTCCGGGGCTTTGTAAACTGTCTTTCTCATCATGTGGTACTCAAAGCATCAATGATGGATTTTCACTTGTTGAGTTTTCCACAATTATTTTTCCTCGTTGTTCTGTCATCCCTGATGTCCTCGTCCAATGGCTTGTCACCTTAAGGGCCAATAGGCACCCAACACTCACACAATGAGGCTCATCCACAGGGGGCGCTGCCTCCCAGGCCTCTCTTGTTTTAGTGCTTTGGGTATGCGATTTAGCCTTTCTTCCTCGTTGCTACCTCTCTCATCCTTGTGCAAGCGGAGTCTTTTTTCTTTGTCTAGTGCCTGTTTCCAAATGCACGGTACCTAGACCCTTTTCCTCATGATTTTATAGAGAGTTGTGAGGTAGTAGTTGGTTGTCATGGAAGTACAACTTCAGCCGACTCCCATTCTGCAATCCTTCCCTTCCATTCTCCTTTTAAATGTCTTGTTTGTGGAAACTCCTCCTTTTGTGATATAGGTGATCTCATATGGTCGAGGGCCAGGTGTGTCCTAAACTTCCCAGGTGTTTCAAGAGCACCTGCATCTGTACCAGTACTATGCCACCTTGCTTGAATGCCTTCTTCTTGATGTACCTATCATGATAAGCCTTTTCTCTCTCTTCCTTGCAGACCTACTAATGGAATCAGGCAATAAATTTGTCTTACCTTCTATTTCAACCAAATTTGTGAAGCCTCTCACCAACAAGCATGATATCATCCATGTTTGTAAACACAATAATTCTTAAGCTTGTCACCAAGAATTCCATCAGGACAACAACTTCCATGCCATATACCAGTTTCAAAGGAGTCTTCATTGTTAATTTCACAAGTGGTTCTATAAGCCCATAGTGCATGATACTCTTAAATCCAGTCATCCCTGTTCCTGCTGAAGATCTTTGTCATCATTGTTTCAAGATTTTGTTGAATGTAAAATCTTCCATCTGTTTGAGGATGATAAGGTGTGCTTTTCTGATGGTGGACTACAAATTCCTTAGTCAAGGTTTCAATAGTTTTTTTTGATGAAAGGTGTGCCTTGATCACTCACAAAGATCTTGGGGCATCCAAACACGTTTATTATGTTATCAAATATAAAATGCGCATCTCTAGTTGCACTACATTCCTTGACTTCTCTGGCTTCAGCCAATCTGGTTAAGTATTCAATCCGGTGATGATGTACCTTGCTCTGCTCATTTTTCACGGTGGGTTTATACTTCCTAGGGAGTCCATGGCCCACTTTTCCCAAATGCTTGCGGGGTCAATTGTGGTGCTAATGGAAATTTTGTCTCTTTTGGATGGCTTTCCACAACTTGTTGGCATACATACATCGAATTCTTTGGCATATTCTTTAGCATCTTTTGTGTAAGGTAGGCCACCATAGGCCTATCTCTAAGAACCTTCTGCGTAGTTACTTTCCCTGCGTAATGTCCTCTGCGATGCACATGAGCCTGCGAGGATCAGTGGCTTCTCTGTCTCAATAACACACCTCCTTAATATTTCATCGAGTCCCATCTTGTACAAAGTGTCTAATATAAGTGAAAAGTCTATATACGCTGTAGTTGTTTCTTAAGGAACATTATATTTGCACGGTGCCATTCTGTTGATAGAGAATTGAGGACAAATGTGAAGTGGTCATCGACGCTCTAATGGAAAAGAAAGCGTACATTTTGGTGTATCCTCAAATGGTCAACTCTTATATGCTCCAATCTTGACCAAATTAGTGGGGGCATTTGTTCATTCTTCTGGTTTAACCACGGCTTCAAAGTCATATTCTTGAAATATCAACAACCATATTCATATTATCCCCCAACACTAGCGATTTCACTGGGTACCTCAGCCTTGAAGTGATCATTAAACATTTTGAAGTGTCCTCCCAACAACTATTGGTAGAGATTTTTACGCAGGGCATACGCATGGCTAATCCTTCCCTCTCTGTAGTGGTGTAATTAAATTCAATCTCGGTATGGATAGCTTTCTACTAGTAAATTCTAATGTATGGTCAATATCCCCTTCTCCAAGTCATGCCAGTACTTCTCCTAAAATGGAAGACCCATTGACGGCACCCGTGAAACTCCTTGCTCCAATCAGGAAAAAACAGAATAGGCACAGTAACCAATTTCTATTTCCCGATTATTATGCGAGGCTCTTAATTCTTCTATCAGGTAAACTTACAATCTTATTAAACAACTTCTCCATTGAGTGCGGTGATACATTGCATATCTTGATGTTCTTGTAGTATCCACGATTATGGCCCGGTGTAGTGCACAATTGTTTGGTAGTAGGAGGTGGAAACTCAGCTATAATTCACGATTTTAGATGGTCAACAAAGAAATCCACAACACTTTGATATGACCTAATAGCACTCCAAAAGGTGAGAAGAAGATTCACTTCTTCAGATTCAGATAAATTTGACACTTCCTAGATTTACATTAGCGATAGCCCTTAGACATTCAATATGATTTGTCAACAAACTAAAATAGATCCGATCATCAAAGTATGCTTCTAAAGACTTATGCAAAAATTCTTTGGATGCTTTCGGCCAACCTGGAGAATATGGTTGGGGCATTCTTCCTCAAGCGACATCTTGTATATTAGCCACGATCCCCACTCTGTGGAAATCGTAGTCTTATGGTGGTCCTCCTTGGAAATTTGGATCACGATGGAATTTGTCCGAAGCACGTAATGCGTAAAGGTGCTTCTTGGCCTCCCGTTTATCCAACGCCGTGCGTGAATGGTGCAGGGAAGGGTCGCAAGCGTCATTTAGCTTCTTTGCTTCTCACCATGGATCGATCTCTTTGTCTTCTTGTCTTGTACCACCATAGGGGCAGATCCTCTGACTCTTCCACCGGCTCTATAATGCATTCATCTAGAATTTTTTCGAGCTCCAATCTTCACTTTTCCTTGTATTTGAGGTTCAATCTGGGGTCTTTGTTTGAATAAGCCATTTGGTTTCAAAGGTATTCCACACCTCTCCCATAGGTTGTTTATACCCTTCATATCGGTGAACTTGGTGAAAACAAGTCCTTGATACTGGTAGCGACTCTGTAATCTTATTGATGGTAGCAACATCGGTGTCCCGACATTGGTAAGATTCATTGTCTCTTCTGTTCCAATATTAACTTTTTTTAGCTTGATTGGATTTCCAATAAATGGTAGCTCAATTCTTGATACTTTCCCGCATCTCTCTGGCCTTCGATTTTTGTGATATTCACGTTTCTTGGATCATCATCGTCATCAACATTTTAATTTTCATCATGACTCTCTATAGTTTTTGGAGGGGCGCAGTCTATTTGTCCTCTTGTTGTTCCAAAGGGAGGCTAGATGCTTTTTCAAATAATTTATTTCCCACAATCTGTAATGCTTGATCAACTAAAGGATATTAACTTTCAAACAAGAAAGTGGTTAAAAAATTCAAATCCTTACCTTCCCAGTAACTCCACTTGAAGATTGCAGGTTGATGGGGTGCATTATCCGGTGTGTTAATGAATCGTACCCGTTGTTCTCGATGGGTAAATAGATTTATGTATATATTGAAATATATTGAAGAAGTATATATATATAGAATAGATGTATTATGAATATACTCATTATGAGCAAAACATGTTATACTGAATTTTTCATGATTAATCCATTGGATATCCTTATATATATAATCATTATGGACAACTGGGTATATATCAGGAACATCATATTTTCATTGTATATAGATTTTTTTGGAAATAGCAAGGCTTGGGTAATATCAGAAAACAAATAATGAAATTTAATTTAGTTGTTGAGTCATAAAAATTCTTGTATTTAACATTTATCTGGTGCTTGAGGCTCACGGGTGCCTTTACGTTCCTGGAGAGATGCAGCGGGTGAAACTCAGACACGGACACCCTGGACAAAAGTTGACAAAAAAAAAAAAAAAAAAAAAAAAAAAAAAAAAAAAAAAAAAAAAAAAATAAATATTGGAGTAATATCAGGAAAAACAAATAATGAAATTTGATTTTGGATTGTTGTAGTCATAAGTTTCTTGTATTTAACATTTACCTTGTGATGCAATGCGGGTGCCTTGCCACAGTCACACTGGAGAGATGTAACGAGTGATTTTCTAGCGGTCACCACAGACGGATGTTGACACAATAAACCAATCAATACAAGTTAAGAAATTCACCTGTAACATTAAAGAAATGAAATATTGCGGTAATATGAGAAAAAAAAATAATGAAATTTATGAAATTTACTTGTTGTAGTCATAAATTTTTAATGTATTTAACATTTTTCTTGGGGTAAATTTGGTGCCTTCCCACGGTCACCCTCTCCATCTATTGATTTAAGTTGTAATCTAATGGCAACTCTTCATTTGGAACTATTGTTTTTGTTGCACATACAAATATCGATTGCCTTCACATGCCTCAAATATGAAATTCGGTTTCTTAGTTGGCCTTGCTTGGTGGGTACTATTTACTTGAAGCACTAATGTTTCCAATAGCTTTGGCCTTCCATCAATATACATAGTTTCCCCTTTATTTTGATTGTTATCTTGTAGTTGTATATAATTTCGCGGCAACTCTGTATCTCCACTACTTTGTGTATATCGGACCAACATCAATTAGTGATTGTATTTGTATAATGGTCGCGACATACTCCATCAATTTGAATTCTGATTCCATAGCTCACCTTTATTCCATCAATTTAGTTACAGTTCCATAGCTCACCTTTATGCCATCCATGGAAAATAACCCCAATCCATGTAGGGACGAAGGAGCAATTTGATACATCCTCCCACCGATGAAGAAATCTATGTCCACTTTAGGTAGCTCCTTAGGTGCCCATCGCTGCACTAGATGTTTATACCTGAATGGAAATTCAATGTCACCTATGCTCTCTGCATCATACTTACACAACCCTCTCTTGGCAATAAAAAAATTCATGCGGGTACAAAATATTTTCCTTACCTTTTCCAACCTAGTTGATCTAGAACCGGTAGATCTAGTACAACACATCTCACTTTCAACCTCTCTTACTATATCTTGATCATCACTCAAGGAAGATAGATCTGAAAGATACCTATTTGGTGGTACCTACACTCGTTAAAACAAGAAGATAAGTTATCATGCCAATATACATTTTTGGTACCAACACAATTGCATATAGTTGCATAAAGTTGAAATTGCCACACCTAGTTGCATATAGTTGCATAGTTGCATATAGTTGCATAGTTTCATATCAAATTGTTACAATATAGTTTCATAAGTTGCAATATAGTTGCATTTGGAACCATTGGTACATTTTCATAATAAGAATAGGTCTCAAGGTGTGTACCGTGACAAGAGAGGAAAAAAAGGGCCTTAGGTCCTAAACATATTTTCTTTGGCTCATTGGCCATTACCAAGGCCTCAGACCACCACATCTATCCTATTTAACAGACTATGGTGCTTGGGTGGGATATGGGTGTCATTCACAATTTTTTCACACCATGTATGGAACTTAGGTCTTGTCCATGGTCAGGGAAAGAACATAAGGTTTTTAGGTCCTATTTAAATCTTCTTAGGTGCATATAGTTGCAATATAGTTGCATAAGTTTCATATAGTTGCATAAGTTGCAATATAGTACCAACATAGTTGCATATAGTTGCATTTAGTTGCATATAGTTGCATAGTTTCATAAGTTGCATATAGTTCCATATATTTCCATAGTTGCATAAGTTGCATTGTTGCATAAGTTGCATAAAGTTGCATCAAGTTGCGTAAAGTTGCATAAGTTCCATAAAGTTGTTGAAGTTGCATAAGTTGCATGTTGCATAGTTGCATAGTTGCATTTAGTTGCATACGAAATTGTTTCAATATAGTTGCATATAGTTGCATAAGTTGCATGTAGTTGCATAAGTTGCATGTTGCATAGTTGCATAGTTGCGTATAGTTGCATACGAAATTGTTGCAATATAGTTGCATAAGTGGAAATATAGTTTCATAAGTTGCATATAGTTGTATAAGTTGCAATATAGTTGCATAAGTTGCATAAGGTACGTTTTGGAACTTAGGTCTTGTCCATGGTCAGCGAAAGAACATAAGGGTTTTAGGTCCTATTTAAATCTTCTTAGGTGCATATAGTTGCATAAGTTGCAATATAGTTGCATAAGTTGCATATAGTTGCATAAGTTGCCTCTATGATATGGTTATGTTTTAGTAGCCTTTTCTATGTCACATTGGAATCCCCCAGTGGTGTGCAACATCACCTCTCTTGTGAATGGGGATTTAGTGTCCATAGTGTTTTCACCTTGGAAGGTCGAAATGTTTGAGG